>WSFP011425477.1:0-22276 GCA_009831015.1 Picea engelmannii
AAATGTGTAATTCTCGTATATCATTGTTAATATTTTTCTTATCTTGAATATCTCATAAGATTGTTTGGCTCGAGAAGCTTACCATTTAAACCTAATGGTTGATATATTTATAACTATGATTTTGGAACTTTCCCATGAATTCTGTTAATATTTTTCTTATCTTGAATATCTCATAAGGTTGTTTGGCTCGAGAAGCTTACCATTTAAACCTAATGGTTGATATATTTATAACTATGATTTTGGAACTTTCCCATGAATTCTAGAACACAGATCTTATTGTTAATCAAATCAAACCTTTTCGATTCCCCACCAAAAGAAGAGGATAGATTCATATCAACTTATTCATATCTATTCCAGGTAACCTTGACATCTGAGAATATAGGGTGTGTGGGATTCATAGAAAATTTCAAGTGAAGAGTGTCAAATTACCACATTCACTACCACATCTTGTTCCACCTCCACATCTATTTCTAAAACCAACTCTTTGGGATTCCTTCTACATATATGTCTCCATGTTTAAGTTTTAGTTATTGTTACTTCTAAGAATATGTTTTCTATAAACCTTTATGTTTCAGAAACAAAATACTTTAAAATCTTTAATAGGAGGTGATGTAACTCATTGTTTTTTTAAACCTATTTCACTTAAAAAATAAATATTAGAGAAGATAAAGATATAGTAGGGCAATGCCCTTGCATAAAAAGATAATTACTTGTTTTACTTTTATACCATAAAACACCTTAAAGAATCATAAGATTGATAATCGATGTAGGTTTGATGCATCAATAAATGATGGAGTAGGTTATTCTTCAAATTTTAATAATACATTTTTTAAAATAATAAAAAATTAAATCATTACTTATCTTTACTATTTTAAAATATTTTTCATTTAAAACTTAATATAATTTGTGAAATTCATTTATTTTTTAATGTAAAATTTACTTTCCCATCATTATCTTTCCTTCAATTAGTTTCATATTAATAACAAATTTTCACATTCATTATAAAACTCTTGTTAACTAAAATTAAGTTATCTTATAGATAAATTCCTTATTCATTAAATAATTTACATGAAAAATGATACAATCATAAAACTATACATTACATAAATTCATCATACAATTTTTTTTTTCATCAATATATTAATAAACAAATTCTCATAAAATTATTTTATTGAATTCATTCTTAACTAGATTAATAAAGAAATTCTCATAAAAATTTTGAATTCATTCTTAAATCTTAGAAAATCAATACAAATATCTTTGGCTGATGCATGGAACTTTCAGCTGATGTTTCATTCAGAAGGTCCCAAAATGGAACTTGGATCTTTTCCAACAAAACGAAACTCTGAGTGACATCGTTGGTACTCCCCGATTAATCAAACTAAATAAACTAACACTCCTAACACTCCACAGCAGCACAGATGGCACCACTCCCCAGTAAAGGCAAGTCGGGTCCTCGGGACCAAACCTGCATCTCAGTGTCATAAATCAACACTAACCTGGTAAATCTACTTCTCCCGACAAGATCAGCCACACACCCAAGATCAGCCATACACCCTTGAACCTGTACAATGTAAACGCAGGCACCCATTGTAACACAAGAGAAATTGAGGTTAAAGGTAGGAATAAAAGGAAGGTTAACCCTGCTCCATGAGTTGTTCACAGTATCATATTTGAAGAAAGACAATTGAGCTGGATCGCTGCACAGGACATAAATATGTGATCCCATGACGGTACAAGCAATAACGCGAGCCAAGAATGGCAAGCCCTCCTTGGTCTCGCGCCATGTATTTGTCTCGGGGTCATATGAATCCATA
Source organism: Picea engelmannii (assembly GCA_009831015.1). NCBI lineage: Eukaryota > Viridiplantae > Streptophyta > Pinopsida > Pinales > Pinaceae > Picea > Picea engelmannii. Next base: position 1,818 of record WSFP011425477.1, read on the forward strand.
GAGCTCATATATAAATATGGCCCTACCGCTGATGAGAAACAGCTGGTTTTTTCACCAAGGTTATACCCTCCAATTACATAAAAAATTCCATCCACGGCAGCACCCAAGCAGCCGGATCTTCTTGTTGGCATTTTTCGAATAGGTTTCCATAAATCAGACTCGGGAATGTACACGATGGCACCCCTGCTAGCAGGCCTCCTTTTCATAGAGCCTCCCGCAACATAAATCCTACCAGAAATAACACAACAGGCAAAGCTCCTTCTAGGGTTCATCATTGGCGCCCTACGAATAACAGATTCTGTCCATGTATCATAAACCATCGTACAACTACGGTGAGTAGTTCTGTGAGAATGAAAACCTAGAATTAAGATCTTGTGATTCAAAACTGCAGGCTGGGCACAAAAAAATGGATTTTCACCACCAAGAAAATCTAACAACCATGCATGGCCACACATATTCAGCTGCGTTAGAGGAGACAGTGAGCCTCTCGTCCATACATTACTGTTCTTATTGTAAACAGCCCATTTGAGACCAGATCTTTCTTTGCTAAATACATGCAGCATATTCTCCGTTCTTCCATTCTTCTTGCGAAGGTCATAATATGCCTTCGATGTCAGAACATTGTACCATCCCTGAGACACACTCATGGAGGCTTGCAACGATGAACGTGGTAGCCGAGATAAGCAATCCGCAAGAAGGTCGTCTGGCAATGAAGTTATGTACGATTTCTCACTGTTTCCGTCTGTCTCTTCAGTATTTTTTAGCTGCTTTTTGCTTCTATGTCTGCTTGAAGACTGAGGGGCCGTCCAACAGGCTTTCAACATGCTGTCCACTCCCCAACCGTGGCAACCGGTAAGCATTACAGAAACAGTCAATCTACACTACCTGAAGAGCATACCCTTGTCCACGAGGCTGACGGCCCAGACAAACTTCTTGTCCACTCTAATCTAATCTTAGAGATTTGGTTTTATTAATGGAGTAGGCTAGCTCGGGCGCAAACTTATTGTCCACTGCAATCTAATTCTAGAGATTTGCTTTTATTAATGGAGTAGGTTAACTTGATAGGAAACATACTCGTGTTGTTCAGTCAAATTTTCAGGTTTGAATTTCGGCAGAGTTTTACGGGTTGTCTGATTTTTGTTTTGGTATGGATCAAAGTTTCATGCAAATTAGAACCGAGTTTTGTATGGATCAAAGTTCCATGCAAATTAGAACTCTATTTCAGGGGGTTTGTCCTATTTTAAACCAATCCAGATGCTCAAAAAATGGATCAAAATTCTAGATTGACCAAAAATTTAAAAATGAACCCCATAAAACATGCCAAAAAAATAACTCTCGAAAAAAGATTGCTCCCTAGTTAACCCACTCCTTTATTAATTCCTATTCTAATATAATAAATATATTATAATTTATTTATATTTTCAAAAATCTAATAAAAAGATGCAGGGTCATCGGTTTGCATATGAGTAAAGGACCAAGTCAATAAAGTAATAACGGATCTCAGTTTACTAGAGGTTTACAATGTCGTGGGGTTCCTAGGTACTTACAAGATTGCTCCGACCTTTAAGGTTATGTGTTGTTATATTGCTCTGAACTTTAACGTTATGTGCTGTTATATTGGTTTAGATTTTAATTTTCATATTATTATAAGTTTTATAATTTAGAATGGGAGAGATGTTCATCTAATATAAGGTATTAAAATAATGGTGAAAATTTCATAAAATAATCAAATAATCAAATATTTTAAAATATATATAAATAAATAAATACATATAAACAACAAGTTCATTCAATTAATCAATAGACACAATAATCAAAACAAGTATATAGTACCACCAACATAGATCCATTTTAATCCCAGATCTAATTTTTAAAAGTGCAAACCTTTAACCTTTCTTCAAGAACTCTAAAAGAGGCTTTCACCTCTAAAAATTGGATCCAGGGTTAAGATGGAACTATACTAGTTAATAATAAATGTAGGTGAAAAATAGTTATACATGTTATGTTTTTTTTAATTTATTTATTAATATATTAGTTAAGATATAATTTTTCTATAATAAAGTTTTGTTAGATTATCAATTTTTATGATATTTTAAATAGTAAAATTATAGTTATCTTGAAATATTTTTCTTAATGTTTTTCAAATAAAGAATTTTATTTTCAAGTAATTTCTTATTTTGTTAAGTTCCATTACACTAGATTTTTTGTGTCTTTTCTTGGTGGGTTTTAACCTAGGTCCCATGGAAAATGAAGCCCATCTAAACCAATCACTTTAATAGGATTTGACATTTTAATGTTTTTTTATTATTTTATTATTTTCTGATTATTTTCTATTGTTTTAATATTTTATGTTAAATGGATATCTTCTTTTGACCCAATTATATATTGATATTTTAGTTAAGTATTTTATAAATATTAATATAAACATTATTATTTTTAAAATTATCTATTGATATATTACTTAAGGATTCTATTTTTATATAATATATGACACTATATAAGTTAAAAATAATTTATAATCTTTAATATGTATAAATAATATTTATAAATTAAAGATAATTTTTAAAAAAATAGGTATTTTGTTAATTATAAAGACTTAATATGTAAGAGGATCCTTATTATAATATGAATAGTTAAAGGATGTTAGTATACGATACAATATTTGATTCCCAAAAAAGATATGAACATTTTTAAGGAGATACACATTGTATAATATAAAGTTTTCATTATCTAAATCAATGGATGAGATTAATTAATTAGTTTATAAATATTCTTGTTAATTAATAAAAATATTTGGTAAGGAGGACTTGGTAAGACGAAGACTCTCGTAAATTTTCTGTGGCCCACACTTTTTGTGAAGAGTTTTCTTCTGGTTATATGGACCTTATTTTCAGCTCAACACAAAGGGTCTCGAACTAAGGGGCACAACCTATTGGTAAACCTGTGCAGTTTTGACCACAGGGTTTGGTGGATGGTTTTTGATGCAGTCAGGTGGTGAGCAATTGCTCATTATTTTTCCTACAGAGGCGCAGATCCCCCACTATGGCCACCTACAATGACGTGGTGGATTATTTGCCCGAGCCAGATGAATTGTTGCCCTCTATGGGGACAGTTGGTAGTCCCTTACAACCCCTAACAGTCCAACTGGAGGGGGAAATACCATTGGTTTCGCATGGGGATTTATTTTCCCAGTTCTAAGGGGTCTTCTACCTCTACCACGAGAAAGATATAGAATCATTTTCCTGGCTCGATGGATCTGGGGATTATGGGGTAGCTTCGGCGTAGACTAGGCCCTCTTTATTCCCTCTTGGCTCAAGAGATTGGTGTGGCTCATTCACAAAACTATCTGAAGCCCCATATTCTCCCGTAGAGTGTGGATTTCTTCCTGCTTTGGCTACGACAAACCTTTCCTAGTCATTCTTGGACCCTTTGGTGTCAGTGTGCTCTCCTTCCTTTTCGAGAGAACAAGGGTTTTTCCAGCCAGATCTTCGAGGGAATGAAACAACTTCTCCTACTCTAGGTCTTGAAGACTGGGTTTCTCTGGATCAAGGTGCGGTGCCAGACCTCTTCTACCCTTATGAGGATCAAGCATATTTCTAGAATCAGTCAATAGCGTTTGTGGAGGGGTTTATTACAACAAATTTACGACCTTCAAATTCTAGTGAATGGGTCACATTTTTTTGTGGGGAGCCTCGGAAAAACACACAACTACCTCAGATTCTAGGTCCTACATTTGCTTCTGAATCAAGGCATAGGAAACAGAGTAAGTGCATCGGATATTCCAAGGAAAATCTTGATTTTACTCTCGATGATGATAGAACCATCTTAGGGGTGGCATAAATGGAAAATAAAACACTAGTCGGGAAAGCCTATGGTCATCAATTTACTAAGAGGATGCTAAAAGCTAGGGCTATGGAAAATTGGGATGCGATCTACAACCCTCCCCCAAAATCAGTCGCTTGTCTAGAGTTTGGATCATGCTTGTATTTTTAGAAAAATCACAGGCATCGGCGATACCTCAAAAAAGTTGGTTCATCGACTCTTCTCTAATCCTTTTGAAGCTTTGGAACCCTACCTTCGACACTGCAAGCGAAAGATTCAACTCCATACCCATATGGGTATGGATGTCGAGCCTTCCCCCTCATATTTCGAATGAAAAATTCTTTCAATCTATTGGGAATCATTTGGGAGAATTTTTAGTTGCAGATATGTGTTTCATGGATTCTGGGGAGATGTCGGTAGCAAGGATTCTAGTGTTATTAAACATCAGAGAAGGGATATTAAAGGAATTTCTTAATTTGACAGATTTGAGAAGGACTAGAGTCCAAATCCTATATTATCAATGAGTTACTTTCCATTGCAGGAGATGCCACGAGTATGGGCACATTGTTAAGGATTTTAAATACAATATGAAGGAGCACATAAATACTCAATCTATTTCAAAGAACATAGTGCACGAAGGGCTTCCATCCTCATTAGACGCCAGCACTCCCTCTTTGGGGTCATCCATAGGGGGTACTACTCCAAGTTACCTCGCAACATCGCAAATAGTGGAAGAGGAGGCTCCGACTACACAAGGGGGAGACTATTTGGTGTTAGTCCAAGCTAGGAGAGATCCGTTGGTACCAGAAGCCTGTTCTGAGACAATTCCAGAGGTTTTTCGCGACAACCTTTTGGGTATGCATCTTACTATTTCTCGATTAGTAAATGGATTTTTTCAAGAATTTATTTTTACATGTTTAGACGATGGTTTTTCTCCCTAGTTTATTCCCCCTCAATTATTTTGTCCTTAATACCTCCCCTCAAGCCTATGAAATCACATACCTAGTCTTCGCCCAACTCTGTCTTTAATTCAGGCTCTTTGACTGGATCCCCAATTTCTTATCCACCTGGCCATTCATCCTCCAAGGAGTCCGAAGATTCAATAATTTGTTATCAACTCCACAACAGAACAATTTCCATTCCCAACTAAGATCATAGAGGGTTGGCTCCAAATCCGAAGATTCAGAAAATCGAAAAGGGACAAGGTAGAAAATCTCATCTCTTCAAGGCACACTTCAGAGAACTAGTCGACATTACTTCCGGATGACAAAAGTCAATTGTTGGGGTGCTTAGAGTAGTGAAAACACCAGTAGGGGTTCCCCTATGAAACTTCTTACCTTCAACTATAGCGGTTTAGCAATTTCCCCCATGAAACTTCTTACCTTCAAATGCATTGGTTTTGGCAAACCAACTCAATTTTGTTCTTTTAAAAGAAACTCCAAAAGAAGAAGACATGGCTACCAAGCTTCCTTCCACCCTCTTCCCAAGTTGGTATTTCGTGCGGCTAGATGCCGGAGGTAGACCAGGGGGCTTAGTCATTGGTTGGAAATCTCGAAGCACAAAAATTTTAAACTCTTGGGCATTCGACTCAGGCTTAGGGGGATATTTTCTGGTGGAAGGGATCGGAAAGGAGATTAGAATAATTAATGTTTACGACCCTCATACAGAACAAAATACCTTTTTGGTAAACCTTCTTGGTAAATATCTCTTGAAGAACGACCTCCTAATTCTAGGGGGAGATCTAAATTTCTCCTTGTGGGAAGCGAAAAGTTGGGGTCCCTCAACCCATCCAGACAACACAACAGGGTTCTTCATTCACCTCCTAACCTCCAATGGAAATATTGACATGGCCCCCTTAAAATTGTTACCCACTTGGAGGGATATGAGGGTAGGGGAGGCTCGTATTGCAAAAAGGTTGGATCATTTTTCGATCTATGAACCTTTAGCGATGCTTCCTTTCCAAATTCGTGAATGGATTGGTAGTCGAGGAGAATCAAATCATTCCCCAGTTTGGTTTGAAATAGAAGGAGGCCCTCAAAATCAAACAACCCCTTTTAAATTCAACTCCTCTTGGTTGAAAGATGAAAGTTTTCAATAGGTGGTCAAGTCAAATTTGACTAACATTAGGGATACATAATGCATTCCAGTAGGTATCCAATTTGTGTCAAATATTAAAAGAATAAAAAAATTGGATATCCCTTGGGCAAAACAAAAACATAAAGTAGAGGAAGAGGAGATCCAAAGAATTGAGGATCAACTCAGGCTTATACAAGAATATTCGGTGGTAGGATTCATGACAAATTTGGCTCGTGACAATTTGAAAAGGGTGGAATCCAGGTGTAGACTATTGTTTGAGGAACAAGAGGAAACATGGACGCTAAAAAGCAGAGCTATATGGTTAGAAAATGGACATGAAAATAAAAAAACTTCTCAAGCCTATGCAAAAGGGAGGAAATTTTAAAACACCATATGGAGTTTAAAGGACCAGGAGGGCAGATCCATTACCTCCTTTGAAGTTCTAACATATATGGGAAAAACCCACTTTCAGTCTTTATTCAAAGCGGACAGGGATGTAAATATCACATAAATCATTAAGGTGGCTTTATATCTCTTAAGTTTTTTGAATGAACAAGGGAACCAAGATTTATTTTTCGAAGTCACATAAGAGGAGGTGAAAGAAACTCTACAAAGATTACAGAAGGATAAAATCCCTTGTCCAGATGGATGGACAATATAATTCTTTAGGGGGTTTCTAGATCTGATTAGAAAATATCTATTAAAAGTTATCGAGGAATCCATGAACCCTTCAATACCACTTTTACCACCATCATTCCTAATGTAAATAATCCTCATACTTTTGATGACTTTAGGCCAATCTCATTGTGTAATTTTATCTAAAAAATTATTGCCAAAATCATAGCTCATCGACTAAAGACTTTTCTATCAGAGGCCATTTCCAAGGAACAGTTTTGGTTTTTAGCAGGGCGATAGATACATGAAGCAATAGGGGTATCTCAAGAAGGTCTACATAGTCTAAAGACTGCAAGATAAATCCTAAAAATTGATCTTTCAAAAGCCTATGATAGAGTGAGATGGGCATATATCCATCTTCTTCTTACCCACCTCGGATTTCAAGTCCCTTTTATAAAATGGGTGATGGCATGCATCTCCTAGGTCTCCTTTGCAGTTCTCATCAATGGGTAAACTTCCCCCTTTTTCATTTCATAAAGGGGTCTTCATGCCAAAAATCTTTGCCAAAACGCTTTGAGAGGTTGGTTGCTCAAAAAAAATTTCTTGTTTTCCAAGGAACTTGCAACAAAGGCTTGTTGGAGGCTCATTTCAATATCCAATTTGTAGTCTCTTTTAGTCTCACAAAAATATATCTCCTCGACTTCAATTGAATATTGGATCAGAAACCACAACAAATATGCAACAAATGGTTTGATTATTTGGAAAGCGATGATCTCCTCATTCTCAGTGGTCGTGGGTAGTCTTGCATGGAGGGTGCGTAAAGGAAATCATCTACATATTGGAGTTGATCCATGGCCAGGGTGTGGGAATGATCATATTCTTCCGGAAGACCTAATTAACCATCTTCACAAGCAAGGTATCTTCTAACTCTCTGAGCTAGTTGATCCTCTTACAACAAATTTATGAAATCAAGGATGGAAAAATTCTATTTTTATAGGATTAAACGAGATTCATGAAAATCTGATGAGAAACTATATAGTATCACTTAGAAGAGGACATATTAGACTCACAGATAGGAAATATTAATTAGTATGGCATAAAGATCACATAGGATTCTATACTCCAAAAGTGGGTTATATAGCTCTGAATATAGACCCCTTACAACAAAATCCCAAATGGTGGTAGAAGTGCCTTTGGAAGATGAAATTCCCTCAAAAACTTAAAATATTTATGTGGGCAACCTTGAACAATCGAATTCCAACTTGGGAAGTCCTCATTAAGCATCAAATAAAAGGTCGAGGGAGATGCACTCTTTGCATAAATGCAAATGAATCCACCTTCCATATCCTCATCCCATGTCCTTTCACCATGAAAGTATGAACACAAACATCTAGTAGTCTCAAGTAGAATTGCATATGGAATGGAGATTCTCTAGAGATGGGTTGGAATAATTGGACATGTGACCCAAGAATTAAGGAGAAAAAATCTCTCCCACTCCTAATAAGCTGGAGAATCTGGATAGCAAGGAACACATGAATTTTTAATGAAAAAGCTTCAATTCTAGAAGTAATTATAGCATAATACCTATCAATCCTATCCCACTTTCCTGAATCCAAATATGCACTAGCATTACAGGTAAGAAAATAAGAGGTTATAGACTCATCAAAACCTTGGTCACTTTTCGATGGAGCCTCTCAGAACTCTAATTGTGGAGGAGGAGTTGTTCTATACTTAACATACAATCGTAGTTTTCATTTGAAAATGGGATTGGGTAGGGAGACAAACAACTATGCTAAACTCATGGCGTTGAAGATTTTACTTCTTTTCACCAGAGAAAAATAAATACAAGAAATTCAAATTTTCAGGGACTCTATGAATGTCATTAAATAGACAAGAAAACATCAAACCAGTCACAGTATTTTTATTTTTCCTATTCTGGAGGAAATCCGTAGTTTGTTGGACACTTTTGATACTGTAGTTATCTCTCATGTATAGAGGGACATGAAATTTGTAGCGGATTCAGTTTCCAAAGAGGGATTGCAACTCTCTCAGGGACAGTGGCACATTACTGAAACAAAAGGGGAAGACACAAATACATTTTAGCATAGGCCCTTTATAGAATATCAAGGGAACTTGTAGGACTGAAGACGTTTTGACAAACAAAAATCCTCTTGAAAGAAGTTTTGATCAATGCTATTTTTTCTCTATTTCGGCCTCTTCATGGATAGTTTTCTTCTTTTTTCTGCACAAAATTTTGGACACAAAGTTTATTATACATCAACACTACTTTGGTTGAAATTATAAAAAAATATCAGATATCAATAGAGGGTAGACAAAAATCACAAATTTTGTGGTTTTATTTTTGTATATAAAGGACTCATATTATGTAGATATTATCTGTACACCTTGTTCTGAGTGTGATATTGAAATTTTGAATGGTAGATAAGACTAAGCGGGCTTTCAACAACCAATACTTTCCTAGTTCTTACACACACTTTTGGTGTGTTGTGCTGCGGAAGTAGCTACAAAATGTAATTTTGTCTCTTACAAGGAGTAAAATTACCCTTTTTCTAAGGAAAAAAAAAAGTATGTTAGTATACATATGACAATTAATTTATCATATGTTAGTATACATATGATAAATTAATTGTGGGTTTAATTTATATATGATTTTTTTTATTCATTAAATAATAATAACAAAACCATATTAAGAATAACTAAAAAATAATTAACATAATTTATTTTTTTCAAATTGTTATGTCTTTTTTTATAAATTGCATATTAAAATCATCACTAACTTAGATCCATCATAGCCTTTGATCTATCAAGTGCAAAGAGGGATCAAATTTCTCTAGGTGCAAACTTCTTTTAGAATGAAAAACTTGAAGAAATGTTTGCACCTAGAGATATTTGATCCCTCTCTACACTTGATAGATTCTAGGTTTGTTTGAGTAGTGAGAGGTCACACAAAGTTTGTACATGGTCAAAACTATATATATGTATAACATTAATGTGACCATTTCAAATTGATTCACTTCCCTCATTTGATTGAAATTATAAAAGTCGGTGTTCACCCTTTAAAGTTTTACATTTATTATTACAATGAATTTGTTTAAGCACTTAAAAACTCTTAGTCTTTACTCCTTAAAATTTTAAGATTTATTATTAAGAACTTGTCTCGGTTATTTACAATATTCGTTGAGGTTGTAATAGTGAATTTGTCTAGGGTATTAAAACCTTATACTTATTATTATAGTGAATTTCTCATAGCTCTTTAAAATATTAAATCTAATATTACAGTGAATTTGTTTTTCCTCTTTAAAACAATTTATAGAAGGTTTAAATCTTTAAAATCTTTATTGAACTTGTGGATTTTATGTAAAAAATGTGGTTTTGAGGGTCAACAATGTGATATTTTGCACAAATTATGTATAATCTAATGAAAAAACATTGCTTCCACGGATATCTTCGATGTCATGCAAAGGTTATCTTGGCTCTTTAAAATATTTACTGAAGTTACTACCCTGAATTTGTCTTCACTCATTAAAGACAATTGCTTCTATCCATGGCCATGGAGTCATGCAAAGGTTAACTCTCTTTAAAATATTTATTGAAGTTACTATTGTGAATTTTCTTTCACCCTTTAAAATTTTACATTTATTGTTACAATGAATTTGTTTAAGCACTTAAAAACCTTATAGTGAATTTCTCTTCACTCCTTAAAAGTTTAAAATTTATTATTAAGAAAAAATTGTCCTCGTTCTTTACAATCTTTACTGCCAAAGGGCATGACCAACCATTCGAGGAGACCTTCTTTAGATTTGAAGGTTTTCTTCCATACATCAGTTGGTTCGATGGGAACCTTGTGGTAGCCAAACTTTAGTTCAATCTTTTTGAAGAACTTTCCTCCCTTGAGTTGGTCAAGAAGGTCATCAATCCTAGGAATTGGGTAATTTTTCTTGACTATGATTTTGTTTAAGGCTATGTAATCAATGTAGAGTCACCAAGTCTTGTCCTTCTTCTGGACGAGTATAATTGGGATTTCCCAAGGGGAGGAGTTGGGTCTGATGTTCCCCTTTTGAAGAAGCTCTTGGATTTGATGACTGATTTCATTATTTTCAATTAGTGAGAGACGATAGACTGGTCCATTAGGTAGAGGTGTACCAGGGGTCAGAGCAATTTGATTCTTGAAATGGAAGTGCGTCGATACTGTGGTGGGTGAGGAGAAGATGCCTCTATATTCTTCCACGATCCGTTCCACTTGCTTCTATTGCAAAGAGAGACTCTCTATAGAGGCCACAGATGTGGCTACAACCTGTTTCTTACTGCACAGATAAAAAAGAAGTCGAAATTCCCATTTTTTGAGATGACCTTAGTACATTTATTAGAAGAGATTAAAGAAACAACGGTAGGTGGTGCTACCTATGGTATCCTGTACAATTGTCTACCCAAAGTAATAATAACACTGCGGGGTCTAGACTCATACACACCATGATGCTTCCATAAATATGGTTGTCCTAAAAGAAAATCATAAAATTCAAGGGGAGAAATATCACACAATACCTCATCTTTGAAAGTCTTGATCTAGTAGGAAAGACAACACTGATGGCTAACATGAAGATCTGTCCCTTGGAAAAGCCAGCCGATGGTGTAGGGCTGCATATGCATTTTCGTTGGCAGGTTGAGCCGCTTGATGAAATCTACTAAGATCTGGTTCTTCTAACTACCTCTATCGACAATGAAATGAAGTGGAGCCCCCTTTACCCACATCTGTGAGTGAAAAAGGAATTCCCCTTCCTCTGGTTCTTCTGGTTTGCTTGGCTGGACTTTGGTGGTAGTGACAATGGCACTGGGTTCAACTTCGATAATCTGCTTCCCTCCTTCTTGATTTGATTTGGAAACATAATCAGCCTCTTATTCATAATCCTTTAGCTCCTCCACGAGTGATTGCTTGGAGCGACATTCTTCAGTGTTGTGCCAAGAGATTTTATGGTACTCACACCATTTTCTTGTTTCCTTCTTCGTCTTCTCATTACCCTTCTTGCGTTGTGGCTTAGACTAGTTATCCTAAGAGTGGTTGTCTCAAATCGGTCCCTTACTGTGTGGGTTCAGGCCGCCTTTTCCATAGTTTGACTGTGCGGATTTCGTAGATCCAAACTCTCACCTCTTTTGCTTAAATTTATGATCGATCTTGACAATGTATCTATAAGTCGTTCCCAATGAGGAAATGTTCAGAAAGTCCATTTTTGTTTGAATGTATATATGAAAAAAGTCTCTGTATTTTAGCACCACATGTCACTTAGAGTATTTGATACCGAATTTGGTGTGCATGGTATGGAAAATATTGGTGAAATATGGTATTTTCTGGTCCCTTTTGTGACGCAAGGTGGTCCATCTGGTGTATTGACCCTCACAACTTCCAACAAGGTAGTATTGTTTTTTAATGGTGTCCCAGAAGGAATACCATGTAGAGGAAACCAAAAAGATTGAAAATTTCTCTACGACCCTTTTCTCAGAGTAAGTATCCCACTAGTCCTTAACATGGGGGACAACCTTGAGAAGTGCAAAAGTAATATTTTCCTTATCGGAAAAATTGTGGACCGAAAAATACCCTTCGATCATATTCAACCATTTATCTACAACATCTGCATCTATCAATCCTTAAAATAATAGAATATCAAAATTTACCTATACCTTGAATGGGTTTGCATGGCCGCTTGATGAATATGCTTCTCCCGTGGGAAACCGTCTAGGATCTTTGCAAAGTTGTCCATAATTTTGGTCCTTTGTCACGCGAGGGATTCTTTGAGAAACATTTTAATAGGATCTCCTACTCCATCATATTTATTTTTTTTCCCCATGGGTTTTTTTCAGGCTCAACGCGACCGATATTGCTACAAATCGATTGGTTCGAGTCCCAACTTCTTGTACTAGATCTTGTCAGGGACATGCATGAAGAAAAATAAATGAAGAGAAGACCTCTATAATACCATTGATCCAGATTTAGGAGTGGAACAAAATGATTAACATAATCAATACAATAAACACATAGATATGAATAACAACAAAGATATCCAATAAAAAATATCTTCTATTGAAAAAATGAAATAGGCTCAAATTGTAAAATTGCAAAACTTAAACACTTGCTTGAATGGTGGTAGCTATCTCTGAGAAGTGATGTGGCTTCTACGTGCATCCATTTGAGAATAATGATTATGATGAGGCTCCAAAGGAATTTTTTGTATTACTCATGAATTCCAATACCATAGACATCCAAAAACCTAACCCTGGGAGGTGAAACACCAAAATTCATGAGGGCCCATATGGGTAAATTGGTACCTTAACTTCTTGGGGTCATAAATTTTGCATACGACCTCCATTTTAGGCACGTGATAGGCTGTTAGAAAGGTATTTCATAGAACTACACATTAGGATGTCAAACTATGACCCCGTCTATAGTTTGGATGTGGAGAGCCAAAAAAGAAATATGCGCTGACATGAAAACATAAAAAATAATCCAGCTAGATTAGGTGAGAGGCCACCGATATCCACCTGGAAGATGTGTAGGGCTTAAGACAGATCCAGAAGTGTAGAACCCACGATTACAAATAAGTACAAAAGAACGTGTTGAACTAAAAACAGGGAAGAGGAGAAAGTTGGAATGGGTGGTTGGCCACCAATATCCACCTCGATCAACAATTTTCATCAATCTCATGCAATTAATAAAACCAATTTCTTATTTATAATTAACAAATCAAATGAAACCAAGTTTGAATATCATCATATGCATTTTCTAATCGCGTCCTTCACAAGAGAACTTCCTCAAAAAATAAGTCTTGGTTTGGAAAGAGTGACCAAATAAAGTGATGCATTACAAAATTATTTTTAAAAAGATGAAATTATAATATACTAAAAATAAATTAGATTCATAAAATTATGATGTCGCACAAAAAATAATATTTTTTTTTTGTAGTGGGGAAATTGAAAACGCGCGGTTCTCATACTCACATGACATGGGGTCTATCCCCGTCGACTACCACTATAACCCCAGGTGCATCCACTGAGCTTGCAAGAATGGTGCACAAGTAAATAGGGGTGAGAATCGAACATGAGACCTCATTTTTACAAATTTCCTTCCATTTACATGGCACTTGCCAATTCATCTACACCCCTGCGGATTGCACAAAAAATAATATAATTATATAATAGATAAAATAATAATATATATAATAAAGAGATAAATAAGGTTAATATAGGAAATTGTTTATGAGAGAATATTACGATCAAACAAAGAAAGTAGGTACAATGGACTTGATCACCTAGAGTAAAAAAATGAGTAAATTAGGGGAAAAAATAGCTAGCATATTAAGATCAAACAAAGAAAGTAGCTACTAAATGGACTTTATCACTTAGAGTAAAACAAGAGTAATAAAAAGGAGTATCTCTCTGTGTGGGAACCACTGTGAATCTAAATCAATCGGTATTCTATGTAACAATAATCATAAGTGAAAAAAAAATTATGCAATAGATTTTTACTGAAACACACTCATTAAAATAAAGGGAGGCATGCCATATTGGATCTCAAATCTTTTTCTAAGAGCCTAGGGATAAAGCCACAAAACCAAGCATGCCAAATACAAATAGGGGTATCCAAAAATCATGATCTTCAATGCCAAAACTAAGCAGCTAATAAAATTGTGTTTTTCATTAAACTCACACACACATAAGTAGGGAAACAAGCACCCTCTCCGATAGCATATATAAAATGAGCCTAAACTCCATGAAACAAAAACCAATAGAAAGAATAGATATTTATATGTGTTATATTGTTTATAATAAAAGAATATGTTTATTATATATAACAATGGAAGAGTCCCAATATTAGAAAATGATAATTATGTGGGCTATTAGGGATGCCTATGTAATATCACAACTAACCAAAGTTGTATGCATTGGAAAATAATGTGTTGAAAAATAATGCATGGGAAAATAACACTAATAAGAACCACCATGATTAATTTATAAACGTATTATAAGTACATGCAAAAGGAACAAAATTTCATTTTCCTCTTTGCATTGTCAATTTCAAGGTTCTCCTCTAGAAAAATTTATCAATCACTTCCTTGAGTCATGATCATTGTCTTGATCATGCAATCATATCTATTGTCCCTTCCATTTTCCTCTTTGCATTGTCAATTTCAAGGTTCTCCTCCAGAAAATTTTATCAATCAGTTCCTTGAGTCATGATCATTGTCTTGGTCATGCAAGAATATCTATTATCCCTTCCATACACTTGTGTTTTTTGGTCTCTCCATATATTTCTACTCATAGCATGAATTCCCTAGCTAGCGGCTTAAGTGTAATCCTACCTAGAAGTTTTTTGTTATTTATAATTCTACCCAATCAAATTTACTATTTCTTTTTGGAGATTGTCTAGACAAGCTTCACATGGTGGTAAATGGAAGTGGTATAAGTTTGTGACCTATGGATGTTCAATATTTGTGCTAAGGGGGTTTATTTAATAGCTATGTTTTCCTATATCTAGAATATAATACATTTCAATTTTTTCTTTATAAGAAACATCCATGGTTAGCATGTTTTTCTAAGATATGTCATCCTAAAGTTTGCATATCAAACCCTATGTTTGACATATAAATCAACAAATTTAGTAGTAGGTATATTTGTACGCATATTTTATTGTAATATTATGAGTCGATAAATATGCACAAATTATGCTAGTATTGGAGGATTTTGAGTGGAAGATTCATATCCAAGGTTGAAGAACACCATAAAGCTTATTTCTACTATGAAAAATGTGTCTCCATAATTTGTAAGAGATGAAGATGATTGTTCACATGGGTATAAAAATTGATTCACCTATTCCATTTATTTTATGAACATTATAAGGCTAGCATGGATGTAGAAAATCAAGGAATAGAGAAAAACATGGATGCAATTACAACATGTAAATATCTATATTTTTTAAGCTGGCCAAGTCCTCGTAAGCTATAGATCAAAATTATAGTCAAAGATGAAGAAATCAATGATGTATATTTACATTCTGGTGAGATTTTTTGGTTTAACATATTTTTCATTAGGGTTGTATCTGAAGCAAGTAACATAAAGGTATGATAAAATTTAATCTATTTCTTTTGCATACATTCATGAAGCCTATAATATTTAGAAGAACATTTTAGGTAAGTAATAATGTAGAGGATCTTCCCACTAAAACTTGTATCTTCTTTAAGTAATTACATATTTCCAAATTCATCCCATAAGTCCATGTAGAAATACATAAGCCAACCTAAGAAACAACATACTTCATGAAATTACAAGGTATATTAGGTCATGATGGACATAAAATATAGGGATAACCTGAAAGGGTTGAAGGAAAAATCATTTACAACATGGCTGCATCGAGATCATTTGTCTCTGGTAACACCTTCACTATGTGGAGAGGAGAATTTTACTTTTACTAGAGATGATAGAACAAGGCTCATTGTGAGACATGATGGGGGTAATGTTGATATCTTTAAACTAGGGTGTTAACTTGCACTGGTGTAAGTACCTTGACTATAGAAGTGGTGTTGGAATAGTTTATTATTTCTTATGTCTTATCTCTTATTACCGTTACTTTCAAGTTTGCATATGTATTCGTCCAAGGATTTCGTATATATTTTAAAATATGTTTTCTTTAATGTTTGCTTGGTTGGTCGGTTTTATAGATGATCATGATTACCAAAAATTACCCTTTACGTTGGTAAATTTCCCTATGTCTATTGTTGAAAATAATTAGTAAATGCCTCATTCATCTTAGAACATTTCTTCAATTATATAATTATATATGTTACTCTCTAGATGACTAAAAGTAACCATTATCTGGATTTACAAGGAGGTAGGTGTAATGATCCACTCCCTTGTAATAATTTTATTTTAATATGGGTGTTTTAGTAATTTTTTATCTTGTTATTAGTTCGTCTTCACATTATGCTCTCTATCAGAGACCACCTAAAGCATACATAAATGCATCAATATTGATTAGTTATTTTATTAGAATCAAACTAAAAAAATAATGTGTATTAAAATTTTTAAGAAAATATAAAAAATTAACATCTTGAAATAAATAAGATATAGGGAATGACTATGGAAAAACCAATGAAATAATAAATTGATAAATGAATAATAATATTGGATTATAAGAGGGAAGGAGAGATTAATAAATACGAAAATTTATGAAACCTTAAGTGGAAGAAATTTAAAAAGATTAGAGATTAAAAGAGTAAATGGAATAATAAATTGATGTATGAATAATAAAATTGGATTATAAGAGAGGGGAGCTCAGGCGAGATTAATAAATATGAAAATTTATGAAACATTAAGTGGAAGTTATTTGAAAATATTAGATATTAAAAGAGTAAATGTATAGGTTATATATCAAAATAAGGGAAGGGTTTAATGGTAAAGAAAATGGATAATAGACTTTCAAGAATGGCTAAGTTTATCATCATCTTGTTCATTGAAATTGTTAACTTTGTTTTCAATTTCAACGTCTCTTCTAATGATTTGTGATGAGTAAATAGGAGTTTGGGATAAGTCTTTGATTTGATTAAAGTAAATAAGGGTTTTGGTATTATGAGAATGCTCAAAAATAGTGTATTAACTAAGGTGATTACTCAAAGTATTAACAATATTTTTTTGAGATAGATCTTAATACATGTGTGGCTTTAACAATGTAGAATTTTCAACATTATTAAAAAAATATTAATTCAATTCTTTACTATATTGAATTATATTCTCTTCTATCCTAATTTAAAACTTTATTATTTTATATTATCCTAATTTAATACTTTATTATTTTATATTCTCATTGCTTAGCCATTATTTAATAGTGACTATATTTATATGTTATCATTTATGTGTTTCAATCCTAATTTCATTAAATAAATTACATCGTATTCTCATTTCGTTCTCGCTTATTTCTTTATTATATTTTATTCTTACTTTTAGCCATTATTTATCTTTGACCATCCATGCCTTTTATTATACTTTAGATGTTTCGATACTCATACTCATTTTAGTAAATAAATTAGTATTTTTTAACACTTAACTACATTTAAACTCTTTTTATCTTGAATTCACATTCTTTTCTATCTCAGAAAGTTTCATTTGGATCCAATAATGATCGGTGGAGTGTCCACTTAAAATGTCAAAAAAATTCTAAATTGCAACATAGTTTATGTCCAATATATTGAGTACAATGAAACAAATTCCCCACACAACTTAATTGTGTTGGATTCTCTAGAGACATTTAAAAGAACAAAGATATAGAATTTAAATGGAGTGAGGAAGGGAGAAAATCCTTTAATGAAATCAAATATGCCATTTCCCAAGCTCATATTTTACAGAGTCTCGATTTCAGCAAGGATTTCTTCCTTTACATATTTTCCTCTGATTAGTCCCTAGTTGTAGTCCCACTCAAAAGGATGACAACAACGAAGAGGACCATATCTCATTTATTATCACGAACCTCCAAGGACTTGAGCATAGTTACCTTTCCATTGAAAAACATGATTACGCGGTCCATAAGGTAGTAAAACACTTCAGAGCCTATATCCTCAAGAACCATACTAAGATTATAGTGACCCATACAATGGTGAGGTTTCTTTTCACACAACAGGAAATGGGAGAAAGGATAGGTAAATGGATGGTCATCATCCAAGAATCTGATCTATACATTAAACAATCAAAGATAGTTAAGGGCAAGGGTTCTGTAAGCTGGTTGCAAAATACCGGGACGTGGGTGAACTAGATAATGTGGGTTGGGATAATGAGGTGTCCCTATGGTGTAGTGAAGTATTGTATATCCCATTCAAGAAGAATTCATGGTATAACGACTTATCTTACTTCTTGCACCATGGAAGTTGCCCCGAACACTTAATGCCTAGGGAAAGGAGAGAACTTAGGCTAAAAGATGCTCACTATTGTCTCATTAATTATGTACTTTTTTGAAGGAATTATGACGGTGTGTTTATAAGATTCCTTGAAAAGGAACATGCTAAGAGAGTGTTAGAGGAAATTCATGATGGTCTCGCGGGGGGACATTTCGCAGGAGAAACCACCACACACAAATTTTAAGGGCAGGATATTATTGGCCAACTTTATTCAGAGACATGCATGCATATATTAGGAAATGAAAAGTTTGTCAATTTAGTGCTCGAAAAGAGAAAAGGGAAATCATTCCATTGCAACCACTGACAATTTCCATACCTTTTGAGAAATTGGGGATAAGAGTAATAGAAGATATAAATCAGAATTTGTGAAAACAACACAAGTACATACTTACGAAAATTGACTAATTTACAAGGTGGTATAAAGCTATTCCCCTCACTCATGTCAATGACAAAGTAGAGATATTGTTTCTGGAGAAACACATCATAATGAGATTTGGGGTACCTTCAGTTTTGGTGTTTGATAATGTTGCATATTTCTCTTCTACTCTCCTAATTGAATTTGATTTAGATAAAGGGATTATTCTACGGTACTCTTCCAACTATTATCAATTTGTTTTACCTTTTTATGATTTGATTCTCTTGTTTTGATTGATTTTGATTGTATTGCAATCACAAGGATGTTCTGTGTTACAACTATGGTGCAATATGCTTAAACTAGGTCTTCATTTCTCACTTTTAAATTTCGTAAACCAATTAGCACAAGTTTCTCTAGTCTAAAGACTTCAACGCATGGGTGATTCAAGTTTATGTATACATATTACTCAGGGAATAGACAAGTTGCATACCTCATGGTATGGGAATACCGAGGGAAATGGAATAGAGGAAAGTATGAATACTACCCCAGACAGAGCAGTGTCAATTCTCATATTGTTCAGGAGGGAAAGGAAGAAGAAAGATAAGGTTTTGATCCTCCACCAAGAAACATATATTCTCATCCTTAGTTCATTCGTTACATGCATACAACGAAGAAAAAATGCAAAATAATAAGTTGGAATGTGTAATATGGGATGGTATGAATAGATCTCCACCAGGGCTATGGACGCTCGCTGGTAGCAGAGCAAGGTCTGCGATATTGGGGTGACTTCGTCTAGGATATGGAAGCTCACGGGTAGAGGACAAACACCATGGTGAGGGTATTAACTTTGGAAAAAGTAATAACACCATGTCTCCTAAGTAGCCATGAGTTCCAATTCAACTCTTCATAGGAAGTTATAGGTCATTGGTTTAATGGAAGGACAAATTGAATCAGATGAATCCCCATGAGCGGTTGACGAGGATGTCCCCTAGCTTATATGTATACATACTTGTGAGTCATTTTGGGGTCATTGTCTCAAGATGATAACCAAGTCCCAAAGAATCTATCAAGTATCATTGAAGAGAAACTGATATTTTGGCTTCTACTAGTGAATCGTCATTTGTTGGGAATTCAACACACCCTCAAAATTTTCAAATTTTGGGTACCACTTTTATTTTATTGTTTTCATTGTTTCCTTTTTTATTTTTACATAAGTTGTATATTTAAGTTGTATATTTTCCATTTTTTCCTGGTCTATTTGTTGTTCTTGGTCTATTTGTTGTTCTTATGGTTTGAATTTCTTTTACAAAATCAAGAAAATCCCAAAAAAAATATCATATTTTTCACAAGAGCATGAAAAAAAACATAAGATACTTAATGATTTTCCTAGAAAGGTCTTCGACATCACTGCTAGAAGCAAAGTTCCCCAACACCCGATGGGAACTTCTCTAATATGCTGATGTCGATAAATATTGGGCGTTGGCCAAACCAATACAGGTATCGAGTTGTACGACACATCCTCGAGGACATCGACATCGATCAACATTAGGCGTCAGTCGATAAAGATGATAGTCACACGAATGCATAGCTCACTCATAAAAGGGTCGATGCCGACACTGTCATATGTCAGTGTTATCAAC
>ML864704.1:4499-22368 GCA_009831015.1 Picea engelmannii
TTCTCTTTTGTAAGAGACTTTGTGAAAATGTCTGCAACTTGATCTTATGTAGGGAAAAATAACACTTCAATAACTCGATCATGAATGTTTTTTCTAATGAAGTGCATGTGTATCTCGATGTGTTTGTTGTGCTAATGTTGAAATGGATCTTTGGTGAGCTTGCTGACACTTTAATTGTCGCACCAGAGGCTAGTCAGATGCTTTTGCTGGAATCCAAACTCTAAAAGGATCTATCGAAGCCACAAGGCTTCATGACTTGCATTAACCACTGCTCAGTACTATGTTTTTCCTAAATAAATATCAATAGCTTGTTGTTTCTTACAATCCCAAGTGACATGTCCTGAACCAAGGATGAAAACATAACCTATAGTAGACTTTCGATCATCATGGTCGTCGACCCAATGTGAATCAGTAAAACCAACCAATAAAGGAGTCCCCCCTAAACTGTAATGTATCTCAAACTGAATTGTACCTCAGACATACTGAAGTATCCTTTTAGTTGTTTTCCAATGGCTTTCATGGGGTTTTTGCATATATTAGGAAACAATACCAACAACAAAGGAAAGATTAGGATGGGTATGAGTCAAGTATAAGAGGCTACCAACTAACTGATGGTACACAGTGGCATCAACTTCGGGAGAAGTACACGTGGCAACAAGTTTGAATCTTCCATGTGAAAGCGATGAAGAAGGTCACAAACATACTTAGACTGGGAAAGAAAAATTCCTTCCTTGGTTTGAAAAATTTGGAGGCTAAGGAAATAGTGAAATATCCTAAGTCAGTCATTTCAAATTTCTTCTTAAGGATGGATTTCACATGGTGTAAAAGTTTAGGGTCACTACCAATGAGGATAATATCATCAACATAAAGAACAAGGATTATGAGATGGCTTCCTTTGGGGTCAAAATGGCATCTAGAAAAGCCAGTGTCAGGAAGAAAGTTGTCCATTTTGGCATACCAAGCTCAAGGAGCTTGCTTAATACCTTAAAAAGATTTATTAAGGTGACAAATAAGGATAGAGTCATTTTGGACATATCAAAGAGGTTAATCTATGTAGATTTATTCTTATAAATCCCCATGCAAGAAGATAGATTTGACATCCATCTGATGGACCTCCCATTTATGTAAGGTTGCAAGGGCTAGAACAGGGCAGATGGAATTCATTTTGGCTATAGAGGAAAATGTTTCAATATAGTCAATTCCTTCAACTTGGGAGAATCCTTTGAAAACTAACCGGACACTGTGTCTTTCAAAACTTCCAACTAATGCATAGTTAGTTCCGTAGACCCATTTACATTTGACAAGTTTTTTTTTCCTTTTGGAAGAGGTACAAGATCCCAAGCATTTTTTTCCATTAAAGAATGATACTCTTCATTCATTGTTGTATCCCAATCTAGATGACCTGAAGCTTCTACAAATGTCTCTGTATCACGAGCCTCTAAAACTTGAGCTAAAAGAGAAGAGGCTCATTGGAACTGCGAACATGTCTGATGCTGATACGAAGGATCACCGACAAGATCACCAACTGCTTCTTGTGTTGAAGGGACCCATCTAGGAAGTGGTGGTGCTGGTGTAGGCTCAGGTTCAATGGATTCGTCTGGAGGAAGGTGAGTAGATGGAGGTGGATTTTCATCCTCATTGTCATCATCTGAAGAAGAAAAAAATAGAATAGGAACAAAAGAAGGCACAAATGACGAAGATGGCTCACAGGATGAAGAAGGCACAAATGACGAATTAGGATCACAGGCCAAGATATTCTCATCAAATTTAACATATTTTATAATAATAATTTCATTACAATGTGGTTGAAGAAGTCTATAACTTTTGACATCTTCAGAATAGCCAACAAATTTACACTTCTCTTTTCTCATATGGAATGTGAGCCCATGCTACACTGCCAAATACATGAAAGTGACTTACATATGGCTTACATTTATTCCATGCTTTGTATAATGTTATATTTTTAAGAGCGTTTGTGGGAGTGCGATTTACTATGTAATTTGCATAGTTAATGAATTTCTCCCAATACTTTAGACTCAATCCCTTAGATTGGATCATACAATTAGCCATTTCTTTTAATGTGCAGTTATTTCTCTTAGTAACACCATTTTGTTGTGGTGTATATGGAACAATGTGTTGCATTTGGATACCTTATGCAGTGCAGTAACTTGTAAATTTATTGTTCACATATTTGCCTCCATTATATGTTATTAACCTTTAAAGTTGAAGTCCAGATTGTTTTTCTACAAGGGTCTTGTAGGTCAAGAACTTGTCAAAAAATTCGATCTTAATTTTTAAGAAGTAAGCCCAAGTGCGTTTGGAAAAGTCATCAATGAAATTTAAGAAATACTTGCACCCAGAAAAAGAAGGAGAAGAAAGTGGACCACACAAGTCACTGTGAACAAGCTGCAAAGGGGAAGAGGTGTGCCAAGAGGCATGCTTGTCAAAATTGTCTGGATGATGTTTTCTGAGAACACAACTGGCACAAACACCATCTCTACAAGAAACAAGAGGAATAATAATCACCATCTGTTGATTACATAGTTTCTACAATGACCGATAGTTTAGATGACCAAAACACTCATACCAAATTTTGCTCAAGTCATCGCTATGAGCAACAAAAACTGGTGGAAAATATGATGACCCAAAGTTGTCAAAATTGTACAACTTGGTGATATCATCAACAATTCCAATTGAAAGAACATGCTTAGGATCTTTTAGATCCTTGATTACAACTTGGCGGGGTGAAAAATCTACGGTTTTACCTTCACTTGAATGAGTAATATGATATACTGATAGAAGGTTGCAGGAAAGACTTGGAACACGTAATACATCATTGAAATGACCATTATCTACTTGAAATGTTCCAGACCCTATAATACTAAGAGATCTATCATCCCTAACAAATATATTCTTGGTGTTACATTCATTAAGAGCATAAAATATGGCTTTATCTTTAACCATATGATAAGATGCCCAGAATCAATAAGCCACTCATTATAAGAATAAGTAGAAGCTTCATTGAAGGAGAAACTAGAAGTAGAAAGTGCATGTCCATGAAAAGAAGAAGAAGAATCAAACTGATGTTGTGCTTCTTCGTCACTGCTTCTAAAGTTTCCATATTATTAAAACATTTGTACTCATCATGACCATCTTTCCCACAAAAATTGCAATGTCTGTCGGTATTCTTTTTTTTAGATTTTGCTCCTTTGTCACCATTAGGAGTGGAAGTTGGTTGAGAGGGTTTGGGACCCTTGTTTTGCTTGTTGTTGTGGCGAGGATGATGCTTCTTGGGATTCTTAAATTTATCTTTCTGTTGGACCACTAAGGCTTTGTTGGTTGTAATTGTAGTTCTAATCAATCCAAGTTGCAGAAGCTTATCTTGCTCTCGAATCAGAGCATCACAAAAGGACTCAAGAGAGGGATTTTTATAAGCACTCCCTAGAGCTTCTCTAGTGGAATAAAAGTTAGATACAAAAAAAAATATGCACTACCAAGTTTAGCAAGAATAAAATATATGCATCGATCTTCCAACAGATCTAGTTCACATTCTATACACAAAAAAATCTAAGTTTTTTTAACTTAGACAAGTAATCTTTAATGCAAGGAAAAACATTTGGACTTAAATTCATTAACTAATTTTCCAATTGGTGAGCTCAAATAATATTGTGTTTACCAAACACAGTTTCAATATTTTCCCAAGCTTTGTTGGGGGCATCAAGTCCTTGAAAGTGAAACCTTAAATCAAGAGAGATGGACATTCCTGTTAATCCATGGGCTTCATCATTCCTATTAATTCATTTGGCATACTAGATATCATCAGTGGGTTCTTCTTATTTTTCTAAGGTAATCCGGTATAGTCCTTTACTTTTTAATAAGTCCTCTATATGGGATTTCCATTGGAAGTAGTTGGAACTAGTAAGCAAAAGATCACTGAGAGATTCCATATTAAAATATGTATAAAAAAGATGAAACTGATGGTCTATATGGAAAGGTCTCAAAAATATAGGATGTTTAAAAAAAAACACCACTGAAAATAGACTTTGGATGTGAACTTTATGCCCTTTTGAAAAAAGGCATAAACTATAACCAAAGAGCCACATGGCAAGTAGAATTTGGTTCATGTGGTGATACTCCTCCTAAATGTTCATGTAATCTCACTTCTAAATAAGTTACATATGAAGCGAATCACTTTTATAGAATAAGCGAGAATCACTTTTATAATGAAGTTACCTTGTAAATGAAAGTTGCATGCAAAACAACTCAAAATAAAAAAGTTAAAGTTATTTAATAATGATTCACTTTTATAACTTAAGTGAATTGCACTTTACAATGGATGCACAAATTTTTTCAAAAAAACGTAACAAAAAAGAGACTTGAACTCAGTGCCTCTTACTTAATAAAGAAACTTTTAACCAAGTGAACTAGTGCAAAACATATTATATTGTTTGGAAGGAGGGTTGGGGTTGTTGTTGGTGTTATTGTTGTTGTTGTTGACAGCCTTGGAGAGTGTGCTCATAAAAAACTCTTTTTGAAGAAGAAAAAGATTTTTCTTCTTGATGACAACAAGGGTTAGATCTCGATTATCTTACTCGAAAAATGCAAATTTTCCCTCTATTTTTGATTTACCGAGATCGTACAGAGCGCATGGAAAAGAACATACGCAGACAAGAAAACCCTTTCTTTTCTATATATGATTTGTCGATATTACATAGAGCACAGGGAAAAGAGAATATGTAGATAAAAAAGAGCAACAACCAAGAAATAAAAAAACAAAAAACCAAAATAAAACTGAAATATTATCTTTGCAAAAATTTAAAAAGGGCATATTCAGGCTTTATACCACCAGATCTGACTAAAAAGGTCGTATATTGAGCAAAAAAAATCATTTTTGACTAAAAGAAAGGCGTTTCTAACATAACTGATGTAACAACCCAAATTGAATAATTTTTATCCTAATTTTTAAAATTGAATTTAATTAATAATTAAAATATAGTAAATGAGTCTTTTATTATTAAAAGGAAATAGGAAAAGTAAAATGGTAAATGGAAAATGGAAAATGAAAATTGAAATATGAATATGAAAATGGAAATGGTTAAATGTGGAAATGGTGTGGAAGATTGGAACAATGCATAAATATAGAGTATGGGGAGTAGTATAGAGTAATATGAGTAGTATTGAAATGACAAAATATGAAAGTGTAGAAAACAAAAATGAAGGAAAAGAGAGGAAGGAATTATAGAGTAAGGAAAGAGGAAGGAAAATGAAAAAAATGACTAAGTATGGAGAGTGGAGAATAAGGAAAATAAAAAAAGAATAAGTATGGGGTAATAGAATGTGGGAGAAAAATGACATATCTTGGGGATATGACCTCTGTTTTAGATTCCATGAAGTACTGAATGGAGTTGAGACATAGAGATATTTAGTGAGAAAATAGACATAAACAATTTCCTTCTTTTAATATATTTTCCTTCTTCTCTTTTGTTTCAAAGAGAATCTGTGCCCGTTAGACTTTCATGAAGAAGAATTGCAAAACTGAAGTTGATTGGAAACTTGTTGGATCTTCACGATCAATAGTTGAAGATTGTTTAGAAATTTCCAAGTTCAAAAACAAATTGGTCTCTATTTGATGGGTGAAAACACATCAACATTTGGCTCCAACTGTGGGACAATAACCTCCTATGGGTTACTGAGAATCCATAATCCTAGTCCATTGGGATATGGAGTCATCCCAATACACTATCTTGATCCATCAAATTCTTATTGGGTAAACTTTATTGAAAAACAAAATTATATACACGAGAAAACAAAATCTACCTATCCTAAGCTACTTTGAGAGAAGGGATACTTTCAAGTGTAAGTAGACTTCCAATGTAGCCATGTACGTAACCAATGAATCTAATTACTCCTATCTATTATTGATGGCATTGTTTCATCGATCATGTTCTAGAGATATTCTTTCATCATACAATGACCATTTTTCCATGGTGAGGTTGCAAAAATAAATTGTTGTTGAACATTTGTGGAGAACTATAGGGTTGTGTTTTGTTGTTCACCGACAATTTCATTGTCTTTAGAAATAAAACGTGCCACCCATGGAACCTCTTGTTGCAATTTCCCTTCTTATTTTGATGCTTGGAAAATCTCTTCTTCATTAAACTCTTCTCTATACGAGAAATCAATAGCTTGAAGGTTTAATGTAAAGTGATAACTTTTATCATCATTTTTGTTCAACCAATGTAGACATTCCTCTTTTGACATTGTATAAATTGGTTGTGGAAATTGAGAACCTGCTACAACATTTTCACCTTGATTGTATTGAATGAAATCCTCCTGTACATCTGTAACACACCCACTACAATTTAGTAAAATTTTCGCTTTTCCTCAAGGGATAGAATCCCCGAAGTCCTACGGGGGCCTAGCGCAGGCTAGTTCTCCCCTATTTACCTCCCTGTGATCGTGGGTTAGGACCACATGCCAAACAAACCAAGCGCCTTTTCGTGTTTCACGATTCAACGATACAAGTGAGTCCAATCTTAAAGGTAGAATGGTGAGGGGGCTCCGGAATGAAACCCTAGTCGTAGATCTGGGTGCGCAGATTCTGGCCGTTCTACCTGCCGCTTAATCGACAAAGCACTAGCTCCCTTTCTTTAGTCCCTATCTCGATAGGACCACATACTCGCTTAAATGCGAGCGCCTTTCACAACTCACAACCTCGCGAGTCGGGAGTTGAAGGCCCTCGAATTTTCTTCACCAATCGCCGATACCTGAGATTCCGATATGGTATGGCCCCTCCTTATTAGCGCTCTCCACGCGTGACCACCGGCTAGGGCTAACTACTAGCCTTGCTTGCAACTCACAAGTTCGCGAGTTGAAAGGTTGAACCACTTCTCCCTCTCTTTGGGCATCTTATCGTCACACCACCTGTCAACCACGTGGGTCCCACCAAGTGGACGTGCCATGTGTTGCACAAGCTCTCACAACTCGTAAGCTCGGGACTTCTACAGTCGAAGCTAATTCCCTTCAACCTCCGAGACCCCGATATGCGATATGGTGAGGAGGTCCTGACTCAATGGTTGCTCCTACTTCTCGCTATTCGGGACTTTTCGACTCCAAGGGTTTGGTCTTTCATCTCCAAACTCACGAACCCCCGATACACAAAATGGTCAGATCCAACGACTGTCCTTCCTCTTTGATCAACGACCCAGATCACATCGCTATCTCATGACTCAGAACTTTGTGACTCCAAGAGTCTGGTCTTTCAACTCCGAACTCACGAATCCCTGATACATGAAATGGTAAGATCCCACGGCTATCCTTCCTCTTTGATCAACGACCCAGATCACATCGCTATCTCGTGACTCGGGACTTCGTGACTCAAAGAGTCTGGTCTTCCAACTCCGAACTCGCAAATCCTCGATACGTGAAATGGTCAGATCTCTGCCACCTGTCCTCCATCATGGACGATTTTGATGTCTTCGAGACTTTTGGGACGTAGTCGAGTTCACTCTCCCACCTAAGTAAAGGTTAATATCGACGGCTTATAGAGCTTCGATGGGTCCTTGGGATCTATGGTCTAGGATACCATCACGATCTTACGACTCAGGATTTTGTGAATCCAAGAGCCTGGTCTTCCAACTCCAAACTCACGAATCCCCGATACGCAAAATGGTCAGATCTCTGCCACCTGTCCTCCAACATGGACAGTCCTGATCCTCTCGCAGCTTCACCATTCGCGAGGTCAAGAGACTTCCTCCTCTAACTCCCAATGTCTGAATCCCCGATAGGGAGGATCTCACGACACGTGTCCTCCTGCAGACGGACAACTCAGATTCTTTCGTGACTTTGCCGCTCGCAAGGGATGGCCGCTCACCTCTGTGAGTCCCGGTGCTTGAGTCTCTGAAACAAATAATTCTGTGACACGCGTCCTCCCGTATATGGACGGCTCACATCCCCTTTCGCTATTTCGAAACTTCTGATGTCGAGTGCCCGGACTCTTGAATTCCCGAATGCCGATATCTCGATACGAACTCCTTCTCGGGACTTTCGCTCTACTGCTCTATGCGAGAGGGTTTAAACCTCGTGCAACTCTTGACATATCCAACGACTGTCGGGTTTTCTAATTAAGATCTGATGGCTCAGATTTTTCCCACACTGTGCCCTCTTCCATTGCTCCCTGGACGTGGAAAAACCAACGGTCCAGATGCTCCCATAGACCCCAGGGATCTACGGTCCCGATTTCTTTGCTACTCACGAAGATGAAGGAAAAAGGGGTTAAGGCATTTAATGCCCTTGTGTGTTCTTCCAATCTGATGGTCGTGAATGACCGCAGATATTCTGACAGGATCTTATCCGTCGATCGATACTTATCCCTACGCTGCCATTTTGGGATTTCAAGAGGATCATTCTTCCTTGTACCGGGTTGCTAAGGTTTGCGCTTTCGAATCCTTTTCCAAGTTCTTGGTGAGATTTCTAAGAAGGGTGTCTCTATGAGGAGATCTACCCAGGGTATTACCTGAGATGGATAAGGGTATAGATTTCCTGAGAAACGGCTTGAATTCTGAATTGATTCAATGTGTGTATATACATATAAATCTATTTATAAACATAAGCCATATGTGGCCCTTCCATTATAAGCATGCAACCACCATTCTTGAATCAAAACACTACACAGACAGTCTTATACTCAAACCATTCATAAAACTGTATAGACTAAGAGCATATATGTTAGCATATAAATTTCACGATGCAAGATGTAAAACACTTATCAGAAATAACACCAGAAGTGAGTGCAACTGCTGAGAGGGGTGCTTGTTTCCACCCAACCATAGGCTGAACGAATCCCAACGGATTTACCACTAGCCACCCCCGAGATGAGACCACGATGTTGTGAGATTGTGTCATGGTTTTCCAGTGACCAAGAACGAGGGTTACTCTCCCCCTTCTCTGCTATCACTCACTTTGTATTTTTCAAGATTTTTTCTGCCTTTTCTCACATCCACCCCTCCGTGCTTCTTCCTCATGCATTTCCCCCTTGCGAGGTTGCGTGTGGTGCGATTTCCCTCGTGGTGGTCAGGCCCGAGGCTCCTACGGATGGGCAGTTCACTTCCCCCATCCCTCATTAATTTCTGAGGAGCCATCTACCTACCAACCTACGAGTAATTTATTTTGGGCCAGCGAGCTGCTCTTGGTTCTCCGGGCCAGTGAAGTCCAAATACGGTATTGGTTTCGGTGGAAGTTAACGCCACCTTTCCAGGTGCCTTCCACCACCTTTCTCCAGCCATCGTGGTGTCTTTTTCAACATATCCCCTCTCAACAGTCCTGCAATATATATATATATATATATATATATTCACATTCATCGACCTTTTTCACAAGGTCCATTCACATCACACATTCACATTTTTGAGTTTGCCACAGTTCTTGGCCAGTATAGTTATTTTTACAAACTGGGGGAAACAGGGTGTTACAACATCTAGTGGAGGTTTTTTAAATCCATTCTTAATCTCATTGTGATAATTATTTTCAAATTGAGCATAAGAGAGGTCAAAATTCCCCTCCCATGGATCATGTGGTAGATAACATTCTTATTGACTTGATACATTAGGGTTATCATTTTCATTTTAAGGAACAAAATATGATGTAAAAAACAATTCACATCTTTTGGGTAAGATAATGAATTTGGGTGTCTATTTTCCTTGTTTTTTGAGCAAACAAAATATATTTTCAGAAGTTTTTCAACTTCCGCTAAACAATATTTATTTATAATTTCACTTTACAGTAAAAAAAAATTGTCATGAATTTTGTTAGCTTTCTACTGATTATTTTTTGAAATTTTTTTATTGACATTTGATATGTCAATCTAGTGATTGTTTGATAACATGTTCCTTAAAAATGAAGGCAATGATAATGAGTTATGTTTATTAGCGTCAATTTACTCATTATTAAACTTTTCTTTATGAAAAAAAAATATGTTGCAACAATCTAAACATGCTTTTTCAAAGTATGACTATAGTTTTGAAGACAACATATCAATATTATAATTACTACAATTTTTTGAATTTGACCAATCTGAAAACATTGTAGATTGTAACGTCCCCAATCGTTATGACTACGAGTAACGCTAACAAGTGAATTTTTTTTTGTTTAGGCAAGAAGGCAACAACGTCGACAGTTAAACAACACAACTTGATGAAAAACACAGCGCGCGTAGATCAGAAAACATACAACAATGACTCAACACACTAGAACCTCATGCAACTGGGTGAATCATGCGATAATCACAAGACAGATAAAAATAACTACCCGCCCAACACAACGACTTAGATGACCAACAACTAGAAACCTCTACGGAGCGCAACCAAACGCACTAAGGCATTACCAAATCAACTACCAACATCAATTACAAGGTACACACCCGATTCGTTAGTCGGATTAACAATTCACTTAACGATCAAGTGCTCCATTACTCTAAACAAGGAACCCTCACAATAACATTGTGGCAAGCACGCTAGTAATTTAAGGCATGGCATTAGGATTCAACTATGTCCATAACGCCCACAGTATAAACACTTAAACATCAACATACCCAAGGCACACAATGACCGACACTGAAATCGACCATAAGCAACTTTAAACGAAGGCGCTAGAGCAATACCCACAACCATTCATACCTGACGTAAATTCATAAGCGTAAGAAGTCCCAATCCTCGACTAACGTTCCAGACATAAAATCATTGTGCATGACGTCCGAGATCTAGGCCAACGTCATTTTCATAGATCCAAGGGCGCATGACATCTAAATCTATAAGTATCCTTGTGTTATATCATCCACTGCACAGGGGATATCCATCATAATTCAAGAATAAAATCATCATTAATCCGAGGACGCATACACCTTTCCCAGTCAAGGGTCTCCCTTAATCATGACCTGTACCTCAATAAAACAAGAGCTCAACAACTTCATAATCAAGAGTCTTTATTACATTCCAGAACCACTTACATTATTATAATCAATGCAACTATAATGCCATCCCTTCACAAATCCCCAAGATCTAACCCCAACCTTATTATTCTTTAATATGCTTCACTCCAGTGCAAGGTTAAGCCTTACAACAAGACAGTTTCAAAATTTCACCCTTAACCACCATCATTCAAGGCATTACTCAATGGAAGGATAGAAAACTCGATAAGGACAAAAGTGAAAGCAATAATGGGGAGCTACGAAGAATTAGGTAACCAAAATAGGTGATGGAGGACTAACCTAAGTAAAATATATTCTTCCTCATTGAAATGTTCACAAGACACCTTATGATGACGATATTAATCACTTGACAGTCCCAAAGAATGAACTTTATTTAATTGTTTAAATTTAATATACAAATTTATGCTCAAGAAGTAACTCCATAATAATGGAAGCAACGATTCACCCCAAAACTTCAAGCTAATAAATTGCTTAAAAGATAATACAATTTATTGTATCTTTAATTATCAAATTTCCAGGAAAAAGGAGAGGGTAGTTATCCCTTCTAAGTACATTTAATCGAGAAAAGTAAAATGGAAACACTACCAATCAACATGATCCATCCAAGGGGAGATTGGAAAGTCAGTGATTGAGAAGTGAGGTGGGAAACACGGTTGTAACAACATCTCATCAATTAATTTCGTTCAGATGAAAAAGGAAAATGTTGAGGTGGTTTCAGGAAGGATGTCGAGCTGTTCCTAAAAGAAAAATGAAAAATGCAGGGACTGATCATATCGTTTCGGGAAGGACGCAGAGACTATTTCCCCAAGGTAAAAACGCAGAAAAATGGAGAGACTACTCATAGAAATTTACTGTCCACAAGGATATCTCCTGGGGTTCATGCTAAACTCATAATTTATTAAATTCGCTGGAAAAAGTGTAATCGATTCACTGCCATTACTTCTAAAATCGTTGTGTAATTCACCCTCGCTACTTGATAATTAAGTATCGTTGTGTAGAGAACATTACTACCAAGAATGAGTTGGGTTTTATCATTCACTGCCCAACACTTCGCTGCCAAGAAATTTGTTGTTCTGTGTAATTCGAAATCGTTGAGTTTTATCATAAATTTGTTGGGTGTTATCATGAAAGTTCGTTGTGTTTTACAAACGTAATGCCATCTATTACAATGTTTCTGCCAACAAACATATCGCTGTGCAATATAGGAATTAATCTTATATATCATTGTCTAATTAATCAAGATTACTGTCCGGTAATTAATCAAATTCAACTGTGATATCTCTGTCCTAATAGAATAATTTTGTACTTTTCTATTCGCTTGTCATCAACATTAAAACACAGGTGCATCATGATGAAATACGCTGGTAAATTGGGGTTCATAAAAAAACGCAGGTGAAGGTTTGATTCAACAGAACAACAAAGTAAACATGGTACACATTAAATGGTTATTCAACAATAAAACAAAATCAATCGGGGCATAATAAAAAGGTTGATCATTAGTAAAATGAATTCAACTAGACGCTGGTAAACTTCGCTATGTTTTATCATTAAAAAGAAAATAACACATACATCTAGATAAATTCGCAGATATTATAAAATCACAGCGATATCATTTAAATAAACATAGACCTAGCATTGAAAGAAACGCAGACATTCAAGTCTAAATTCACTGCCCAAGATGCAGGCGATGACTCCAGGAAGAAAAACAAAGGGTAGTATAAGATCGCATCCAGAAACAATCAGTCGCAGGAGTTAATCATTCATAAGGAGGGTGCAAAGACAATCATTTAGCCAAGAACAATCAACAGTGGTAGACATCTAGGCAAACAATCCTTTGCTCATCATCCATGCACATAAAAGAAGGGCATTTAAATCTATAGGTTGCTATGCACCGAAGTGATGACCGTCGATTCAACTCCTAGCCGACTGCTCATGCATGGACTGATGATCTAGGGATGAGGATGAAGTAAAAAACACAACTCTTCACAACAAGTCAACAAAACCAATAGGACATTCACAACATTCAGGGATCGAATGCTAAGGGAATCAAGTCAAGCATCTAGCTTAAGGCTATGGGGAAATTTAATTTCTCGGTTGAAATGATAAGTCAACATTTTCTTTACCCAATTAAAAGTACAAAAATTAAAGTGTAAGGTATAATAATAATCTACCATGCAGAATAAAAGTAAGTGTACCATAGCCCAAGTCGTCTGCTCTGAGTCGTTGTCCCGCGTGCTTTGTGCAGCTCCCGCTTGCCGATCGATTAGATTTCACCGGTACCTCCCAACCAACGCTAGGGGTACTCTTCTTCCCCCTTACCCCCCGAGCCACAAAGGGGCCACACACACTAAACCAGAGAACAACTAGCTCCCAACTCGCCTCGCAAGGCTGAGCTACCACTCCTCACCGAGTTGGGTATCCCAACTCCCACAAACTAAGTCAGTCAAGTCTAAAATTCTACATCGTAACGTTACACGTCCAAGAAGAGATCCATACTCCTCCTCCTCCTCCATCCTTTATATAGAGTTTCTAAGTAATTTCTTTCCCAATTTCCCATTTAATTTAATTTTCATTTATTTATTTCAGAAAAATCTCCCCCGTACACATGTCACCCATCCCCCTAGTTGCACCCAAAATTAATTTCATTAATTATTTAATTACTCCTTTTTACCTCACCCACCTAAAAGAAATCCTAGAATCGCTCCTAGGTGTCCCCATATTCCCTTACACGTTTTAATGACTTACCCCCTTACTAAATTACTAGTTGAGTTCAATTTAGAAAGTTCTTAAAGGCAAGATTCCTTACTAAGCTAGTCATTCTTCTTTTTCCTTATGTTTCCCTTTCTCTTTATGTTTCCCCTTTTTCCTTTAGTTTCCTAATTCTTTTAAATTTCCATCTTTCCCTTTTTATCTAAAACTCAAATTAGCAAGTGTAGAACTAACGCCAATACAACAACATAACATGTCATCAATCCATAACGCCTCATAATCATAATCAAACACCTAATAGTATAATAATCTGGATCACTTGCAAGCAAGTGTCCTCAAAGAATAAGTTCGCTCAGTGCGCGCAAGAGTGGGATGTTACAGATTTTAAACACGTTTAGTTCGACACCATGTATTTACCAATTTTTTATTTATTTAAAAGCAAAATATAAAAATGTCCTTTTGAAGAGGACAAGGAAAGGCTCCGTAATATAATTTTTCTATAATTTTCGACTATGTATTATTGCATATATTGATTTTTCATTTTATTGAATCATTATGTCATCTAAAAATAATATGCATACATGCTTTTATAAAATTAACTAAAATTACTAAAACAAAAATTAAATTGAATACAAACTGTATCAAATGAAAGTAGATTCAATTATGAAAATGTTGGTACTAGTTCTGAAACCAGACTCACAATATTTGAAGGAGTCTGCTCCTTCCCAAGTTGGAGTAAGTTGAAGTGAACACATACTTTTATGAAAAGTGCCATAGTTACAGGTTTTCGGCCGAAAGTTAGTATTTTTTGGCCGAAAGTTGGTTTTATTGGAAAAACTAACTTTCGACTGAAAACAACTGAATTTCAGCCAAAAATCATTAGTTCAGCCGAAATGTCCAAAATAGAAACATCCGTCGGCTGGAAAAAAAATAGGGGAACACGACGTTTCAACATAGAATGCAATTTTTCAGCATAGAAACAAATAAGTTCTTTCGTATGAAATCATATTATTACATTTGTGCACACACTCACTCTGCATTTTCACTATTTTGGCTTTCTTGGGCAACATTCTCACTATTTTTCAGTTTTTGGAGCAACATTTTCGCTATTTTTCAGTTTTTGGAGTAACATTTTCACTATTTTTCAAATTTGTTCACGCAAGCAAAGTTTCTCTAAAAAACGAGTTCTTATGGTTAAACATGAAAGAGATGAAAATCCTATTGATGAATATGAAATAACATTTATGATTGACAAAGAAAATTTGTTGGATTTGATCATGCTCCTGATTGAATATCTATGAATGATAAAACTTTTAATATTTGGTTTCAGATGAAAAGAGAAAGAGAAGGCAAGTATATTGCATCAAGTAGTGGAACCACTCATGGACTAAGTCCATTTACCCCATCTTAGCCAAGCCCTTCTTATTCTTCAAATCCTCTCATCTCTAACATATATTGTCTCTCTTTTCAACCTATCAAAGATATTTTAACATATTGGGAAGGATGGGCTCATATTCAAAAGACCATACATAAAGATAAAGTTACATGACAAGAATTGGCTTATAGAATAATATGGGGATTCCAGGGTATGCTTAGACATTGGTGGTTTTCTATGAAACCCACAAATCAAACAAAAATTATGGAAGATAGATAGCCTATGAAAGCCTTTACAGAAGCAACAATTCTTGAATTTTTATGTTTTGTACAATATGGCACTGACCATTATTCTAATTTTTTAATGGCTCAAAGACTTTGTGATTTAAGTCATTTAGACTCTTTCAAATGTGAAATGCATAAAATCTTGTATAAGACATGAGAATTCCATAAACCTTCCTATCTACAACATTATATAACATCTATGCTAGGATCAATTTTGGATTTAGTAAAAAAATATTTGAAAGATCATAATTCGAATATTGCAGATGAGTCCTTAGCATCACTTCATGAAATCATAAATACAATTCTCCAGTAATAGCACGTGAAGAGAAAATATTCAAGAAAAAACACAAAAGAAGCATTTGTTTTTGGGAAAACACTGCAAGCAATTCCCAAAAACATACTCTTTTGGATGTGGGAAAAATATAAGAAAATAAAATCTAAAGGAAAGAAGCAAAAGTGCAACTATTATTAACCAATGTATTTTCCAAGAAAGATTTTTTTTGGAAATAAAGAAGAAAAACATTTTTTTAATAAGATATTTGCACCAAAGAAATCTTCAAGGTGCTTTATTTGCAAACAAAAAGGTCACCGGGCTTCAAAATATCCAAAAGGGATAAATGTTTATATTCAAAGAAAGTTGTACAAGTTTTTACTACTCAACTTGATCCTACTGATTAGGAAATTTTTTCTTACACCTCTTCTATTTAAGATATTAATATTCTTGAAGTACATCATGATGAGTTATTTGAAATTTCCCATTCCCCTTCCACTTCTTCTCTATCTTCTTTACATGATGAATGTTCTTCCCATTAACTACTCCAAGATATTTATTTTCTTTCTATAAAAATGTATATACCCACATTTATCTCCTGTGAAGACCCACATCGTCAAATTGCTTCCTTGCAACAACAATATGTGCACACTCCCCCCCCCCCNCCCTTTTTTTGTAAGTAAAAAATATTGTATTACCTTACGCTATCAAAATGTGACACATGTATGAGCATACATCAAGACTCACCACCTGTTATGCCACATGTATGGGAACGAGAACAAGTGGTCATCATTTTTCAAGGACCAGTTGGCAACACATGTCTGGAAAACCATAGGGAATTTCCACCCATTTTGCCACATGCATGGAAACTAGAGCATGTGGTTGGCATTGTTGCAGGACCAGCTAGTGAACCAAGGTCTAGTGGCAGTAAAAAAAATTGTAACTAAGACTAGAAAATAACAGTGAAGAAACTAGACATGAGGCAAACCCGAGCATCCATCTTGGCGGACTATGAAAGCGTATGGATGGAAACAAGTTGGGCAATGACTCTTTGCAGTCTCGCTTGACATGGAGTTGAAAAAAATATCTAGGAGCTTGCTGAGGATGCTTTGGTTGTGCATATTCTCAACCGAGTCTCTTCTCATTTCGAAAATGAGGGCCAAATGATCCTCCGTGAGCTTGCATGTGCTGGGCGGTTCGTGGTTGTCCAGAGTCGAACACACTGACACTTTTGTATGTGTTTCCCCATTAGGTGGGTTGCGGTTGTCCTCCTCACTCTAGAGCTCTCCCCATCTTATCCATGGGTCTTCGTCGTTGGGGTTAGCGGGATTCTAGTAGTAATCTGACATCAGAGGAGGAAATTCCTCTTCTACTAGACATACTATCATGACCAAATCGGGGGAATTCAAGGGAATTATAATGCCTGTTTGTGCCATCTGATCGACGGTGTTATCCTTCAAGTTAGGAGGAATTTTCTCCCAGCTAGGAGGAATCTCCTCCTCCACAACGCAACCTCCGTAGAATGGCTCTGGGTTTGGCAAGTGAGGATTAGTCTGAGCTTCCTTTCCCCAGTTTTGATTAGAGCGGGGAGAGTGGGATGAGTTTCTTCTTGGAATGGGAGAGAGAGAGGTTGGTCCTAGGCGTCGGTGCTTGTCTACTTGAATGTAGTAGGCCGGCCCACACTTGGACTTGCCTCTTTTGCGAGGCATGGAAAAGATAAGATTGTGGGGGAGAGAGTTTACAGTGGAGAGGCCATAAATTCTTGGGATGAACTAGAGGAATTTTACAAAGGCTTGGAGTGCTCGAAGCCTAACACCCGGGGGATGACAAAAAAAATGAATATAATTGATGGAGATGAGGGCTGCAGCAGGGAAATACCTATGTGATGATGAGTGACATGATGGATAGGGGGGACATGAAAGCTAGGGCGATGCAGGTTGGATGCATCATACCAGTACCAGAGGGCCAAAATTGAAATGCCATTAGAGCTACTCCACTGTCCCTGTTGGATCATGTTGTCATTGATGCCAATGGTTTGATTGATTGATGTCATTGATTGATGTCAAGTGATTGATTGATGTTAAAGGATTGATTGATTGATGGTTTATGTAATATAATATGTATTGTCCTTGATGAGAATGCATAGATGAAGATGGATCAATGAGTTGTCATTGATACATGATGAAGATGGATTGATGTGGTTCCATTGGTATATGATGCATTGTTGGAAAAATGTATAGATGACT
>ML864705.1:0-13534 GCA_009831015.1 Picea engelmannii
ATACATCTAAGTACACTCACATGCCCATTGGTAGTTGCAACACATACTAATCCAAAATTAGTAGCAACATTTGAATCAAGAATTCCCTTGACATGGTTCAAATTAGCATTGCACTCCATTGTATAACCTATACTTGCTTATGTATGGTGATTTCAATCGTCATTCAATCGACTAATGAAAATAATATTAATGAGAGCACAAATAATCAAGGAAATATCTGATGTACCTTGAAGCCAATAGAAAGAAATCATCTTATCCCTTTCGGTTTCCAGCCTTTAGACTTTGACACTTCACCTTCCATGCGAGCATCTACTTAGTGTGTGGATGGTTCCCCCGTTACATAGGATCTTCTCACCAACCAATATGAAATAATTACCATTGATTAACCACTATATTAAGTCATGGTTCGACTGTTGTTACAATATTCCAAAATGGTTATGATTTATATTCAAACAAAGACCCATAATTCTACTCATTAGCTAGGAAAGAGATGCAAGATGACTCGATTTTGCCTCTAGTGCAAAGATGTTTGTAAATTGAGAAAGAGATCGTGAATGTAAGTGTTTCCAGTAGCTTTTAATAATGTTCATGTATCTCGACCAACAAGAAGTTCACAGCCTCTTGAAAAGACTAATCCATGTGAAAGTTATATGTGTATTATTTCATTTAGATGAGATTCATTGATTGCAGTAGCTGAGAATTGCAACCCTCTTCCCGATCTTTTGAAAACTACTGACTTATCTTTGCAACATTGTATTCCAAGAAATAGGGATTTGTGTGAGAGCTTCACTCTCTATGTATTCCATCTCTAAAACATGTGCTACAACATGACATGCTCATTTGACCACAGTCCCAATCGTGCACTTATACCTACATGGACAAATCGTTCAAGACATAAGATTGATTTCAACTCAAAAATTTCAAAAATGATTCAAACAATCATGTATAGAGGGTTTAAAGGTAGAATCCCAAAAGCAAGTTTGCGAATAAAGTTATCGGGTGACATGTTTCATGATCAAGTCAAATTCTCTGAAGTCGTGTGTTTTCTTTGAGTCATGTTCTTCTCTTCAAGTGAACATAACCTTGTGTGATCGAGATTTGCATATAGGAAGAACACACATATTATTCAGATTTCTTTATTAGCCATTTTAAAACATGTATATTTAACTGGTTACAAGATATGACAAAAGGAGAAGCTGAATAGGATAAATCCCTCTCAAAAGAGTATGTTTAATAGTGAAACAAAATTGAAGAATGTATCTGGGCTATCATAGAATGTTGAACCCAAAAGATGAATCTTCGAATAAACGAGGAACCATACCTATTGGGATGTATGAGGTCACAATGGAAGTCTTACTAGTTCCTGTTGCCAAGATTCCATTAGAGAGGTGGAGTAGACTTAGCTTGAATGTTGCTCTGTCGAATGAAATCTCTCCTTTGGGAAACGACTAACTATGGCTGTGATGGTCATCACTTCTATCCCAAAAAAGTGTATTTGAAAGAGTGTTCTCCTTGAACTAGGTTGTAGATCATTCTATGATACTCATGCAAGTGAATGTACAACTTGTTGTTTGGTTTGTGTTTTGTGTTTTTGGTTGAGTTTTGAAAGATCATTCTTGGTGAGAATTCTCAGCATAACTCCCGAAAATTCGTAGACCAATGCCTTGAATAACTTCGTCGAGAGTTTCATGCCTGGGCTCATATGTACATGCTCACTGAACAACTAGAAATTTCAATTCTAAAGACAACATAAACATCATGCCATAAAACCCCCAGCAAAATCAAGATGAAGGCAAACAATCAACAACTTCATGATCAAATTCAAACAAGGTCATATTAAGACATATAACCAATGAAAATCAATTAGTGAGTCCAAGTCAATAAATTGTGATCTAATTTTTCGAAGAGTAAAGCAATAGAGAGAGTCCAAGTTAATCCGAGTGCTCCATGGTTTTTCAACGTGTTGAATCCATTTATACATTCATAAATGCAATTTAAATAACATAAAATTGTGATTTTGTCTAGATATATGTAGCTGGATTCCAACGAAAAAGATCAAAACGTAGAATATTTAGACATCGCCCTTTAATAATAATTACTTTACTTCATTATCGCGAAGCAAAAATACTTTTTTTTTCTCAAAATGTTTTTTTATGATGATGATTAACCTCTTATATTTAAAGGTTTTATGTTTTTTTTATGATGATTAACTTCTTACATTTAAATGTTTAATTTTTTTTT
Source organism: Picea engelmannii (assembly GCA_009831015.1). NCBI lineage: Eukaryota > Viridiplantae > Streptophyta > Pinopsida > Pinales > Pinaceae > Picea > Picea engelmannii. The sequence continues at coordinate 2,242 of ML864705.1, forward strand.
CCAAATCATTATTAAAATTTGGTTATGAAATTAATCATTATTAAAATTTAGTTATGAAATTATTGACAAAATAATTATTTTATATTATCCAAATTATATTTTTAAATACATAAATGAATTTAACACTTTATTAAAATTTGGTTATGAAATTATTGAAAAAATAATTATTTTATATTATTCAAATTATATTTTTAAATAAATAAATAAATTCAATACTTTATTAAAATTTGATATAAAATAATTATTTTATATTATTTAAATTATAATTTTAAATACATAAATAAATTTAACACTTTAAGTATTTGAATTATACAAACCTAAAATATACAATTCCAACCATATTTTTAATTTTTAATTAAATTTTAAATAAAATTTATAAAAAAACATAAAAACATAAAATAAAATATAAAACATTTAAACTACACTACACCTTTAAAATATGCTTTTATCATTATCATAAAGAAAATATGATTTTATCATTATCATAAAAAAAATGATTTTATCATTATCATTTTTTTAATGATAATGTTTGTTGACTTTCCTTCGGATAAGCTCCTCCATTATTCATTAAGGTTTTCTTGTATTGATTAATACAGAGACAATATTTAAAAAATACAATGCGTGTCCCCACGATGAGTCTCATTAAAAAAACACAATGTGTCCCCATGAGGAGGACTCGAATAAGAAGGTGAATGTTCGGAAGAGAACGGTGTTTCTTACACTCACTCCCAATTCAGATTAAGAGCGCGTTTACTAAGGCCAATGAAGAGTTGCTTTAAATGCAGATTATAATTTTGATGTTTTATTAATGTTTTAATGAAAAAAATATTTTCTTTTTTATTAAGGTTTATATAGTTTATTTTCGGGAAATTCGTCAATAATTATGATCAATTATGATCAACTGTGAAAACATACACAATTAAAATGATGATAATAATGATGACAATGATTAACGTCCACTAAAAACGAATTGGTCTATTAGACCTTAAGAGGGTAAGTGATTACTTGTGATTCTTTAGAATTTTGTTTCTGTGCTCGAAAAGCATTAAGAGAAGCTTTCCAAGATCACCATACTTTTATTGGGTTAAGAGGTTAGGAAGGTTGGTAGTGTGACAAATATTTTGAAAATAAGATCTAATATGGGTATAGGATGGACAATCTAAGAGAAAGTGTTTTTCATCTTCAACCTTCTTAGTGTCACAAAGGTGACACACTCTTTCATCCCATGGCGTTTTATGAATTGACGAATGCTCAGTTTCACTATGAAGCTCGTGAGAATTTGTTCTTATCTTAGCAATGTTTATTTTTTTCTTTACACTTGGCAAAACAGATGAATAATTTTGATTTTCTAAATTAAAATTATAAAAACATACACACTCAAAATATATTTATAACTAAAAAGTAAGAACATTTAAAATCCAAAAAAAAAACCAGATATCCAATAAAAATTAATAAGCATACAAGTAATCAAAACTCCGAATCAAAGCTCATTTAAAATCTGAATGTAAGAAAAAATGCAACAAACATTTAATAAACATGCAAGTAATTTTCAATGGTTTTCAATAAAACTGAAATTAACATTATGGAAACATGTTAATCAAACAGATGAACAACCCCATAAGATATTAACTATGAAAAGAAGATATTATGTCTTGTAGAATCAAGAACATGTAATAAAATTTGTTCCCATGAAAAAAATATTGTTTATTTTTTGAATAATTTTGAAATACAAAAATTATGATCTATATAGATCCATTTTAACTCCAGATTTATCATAAGTTACCAATATCCTATCATAAGTTACCAATAGTCAACAAAGATATATGTTTTAAATTTCCTTTGAAACACGCATAGTTGAGGCTGAGAAAATTTACCCTAATTCCTATACTAAATCCATGTACTTAATAGTGGCTTTCATTTTTGCATTCTATGATTCCTCAATGGTTTTCCTACCTGGGATGCATGGGCTCTATGTTTCCTTACCTCATCCCGAGATCTAAGTGATCTCTTTCTTAAGCACTCGCTTCATCTTCATATCCCATGCGGCTATTAACCTCATTCTCCTTTTCGTGTGATGGGCAAGAGTTTACCGAGGATAATAATACGTTTTATTGGCATTAGTTGTCATTTAAAAAATAAGAAACAATTTCGTATTAACGAAAAAGGGAGTAGTCATCATAACATGGATTTCGTATTAACACAAAAGGGAGTGGTCTTCATAATATTTAGATTATTTTTGGTAAAATATCATTTTGTAATTGGGGTGGTATGTGGAGGAAGTTTATTTCATGTGGGGTGGTTTTTTTTGAATAATAATGATGAATCAACTTGCATTAGCATATATCAACTAGTGTGATAGTTGTCCTTAGTGCTAATTGACAACTAAGTTATGATAGAGTTGCCACTTTGTTGATGTAGGAAAAATCACCCTCTGTCAACAACAAGGGTTACCCTCGATAAGAAGTCCCAATCAAACCTCTCACTATTTGGAGTAGGGAACCCATCCAGATTCTAGCCCGACAACCATTTCTAGTTTTGGTTTTACCGGTTGCGGCTCGGTCCATTGATGAAGGTGAATGATGGATGGTTATCCAAACAAAAGATGTAGATGAAGACTATGTAAATGCATGAAATAAATCTAATCTACTTCTAATCTATCCTATCCTAGCTAGAAGAAAATTATCGTAAGTGAATGAGCTGTAATGAAACTAAACTCTACTTAAGACCCCACTCAGATAGGTGTCAAGAAGGTGCAAAGTTAGAAACACATGTATACACATACATAACCATAAAAGTTTAAATCATATCTATGCATACATCAACAAATAATATGCTCAGGACGTATAATATAAGAAAAAATGACAGTGCTGCAAGAGGAACATGGATTGTATTTGAAAATTCTATGAGCAAATGCGTCCTTACAGCCCATGTGAACAACATACATTCTGCTTGAAATAGTTCGCAGCAAAACAACAACACATGTAATTTTTTCTCTCTATCAAAAGATGGCCCTGAGGAATTCTCAATATTAATAGTTTAAACAATAGTACATCAAAGCTCCGAGGGAGGCTCTTCAATGTTAGTTAGCACCGTATTCCCAAAATAGTTCAGAGAATGTAAAATGCTTTGAAGAGGAAAAAAAATCATTTTTTTGGGTATAATTCTAGTATATATTGAGCCTCAATATGACTCTTGGCCTTCTTCCTACCCCCGTGATCTTTAATTTACCAACCTTTGTCTTTAATCCCTTTGTGATGATGAGCAACAAAGAAAACCGTTATATTTTGAATTTGTCTTCTAGATTTGGTGGGCCATCATAGATTTCGACCATTGTGCCCTAGGGCTACTCACAAGGGGCGACATCTTAATCCTAAAAAAATGTAGAAACTTGGTGAATAATTTCTCAAATAATATAACTTGGAAGTTGTATATCTCAGAAATACCTTTCCAACGGTATAAGGAATGCACAAAATGAGCATCTGAGTCAAAAGTTATGACCAAAATACAAACGATGGTTTGGTAGGGTTTTGTCCCTCTTTCAGAGCATTTCAAACTAACTCCTCCTTTATCTCTCAGATCATTTTGAACTAACCAGATCATTTTGTGTTGGATTACTGAGAGGGGGGGTGAATCAATAATAGAGCAATTTAATCATTTTTAACCATATAATGCAAGATTTATATCAGTGTAGCATTATCATTCAATAATTGTAGAGTAAATAAACAATGAACAAATGAGAAATCATACACATACACAGTACACCCATGTTTTTACGTGGAAACCCAAAGCGGGAGAAAACCACAAAATTCTTTTTCTTATATGTCTTGAAGAATTACATTCATTGGAAGCACCAACTTTCTTTGTTTTCCATATGCAATTGGAAGGAGGCTCCAACCCCCTAGTTTCTCAGGCTACAACCTGAGGGAAGCTTCAACTCCCCAATTCTTTTGCTACAACCAGAAGGAGGCTACAACCCCCTAAGTTCTACGGCTACAACCATAAGGTGGATACAACCACCTGTCCTTGCCCCGTATAACCACCCTCAAATATAAATGCCAAATGTAGATAACCTGTAACAGTCACTGAATCAACCATTGCCACTGTCAACCTGTCACTGTCAACTTCTACCAATAACCTGTAACAACCTATACCAATCAACCTGCACCAAACATCTTGTACCAATAACCTGAACCAACATGTACCATGCATCAACTATGCATCAACCTTGACTCATCAAGATGTACCAACATCATAAACTATACACCTCATGTATGTGCCAACTCATCAAATATACACCTCGTGTATGTGCCAACTCATCAACTAATTGTCTCAACCATGTATCCAACATGTACCTCAATCGTATACCAAAGACATACACCAATATAACCATAACAATTCATCACTCTATCCATAAACCAAATACCATAAACCCTTACATCAAACCATGTGCCACAACCTCACTGTTATGTAGCCTCAAGCTAAACAAACAATTTCAACAACACATCACAACCAAAAGACCAATACCCATATGCCAAATACCAACAACAAAATACCAACTGTATCCCTCAACAAATATGATATATGCAGCAATATTGAACATCCAATACCATCTCAAGAGATAAACCCTTGCTCACAAAACATGCCTCAAACAAGATGTGCCATATCTCTCATAAATAGATCCCAACCATGTTGCTGGCGCGCTTTTTCTGCTGCACTTTTTTTGTCGCGATTTTCTGCTGCACTTTTTCTGCCGCGATTTTTCTGCCGCACTTTTTCTACCGCGATTTTTCTGCCATGATTTTTTTGCCGCACTTTTTCTGTCGTGATTTTTCTTCCACACTTTTTCTGCCGTGATTTTTCTGCCACGATTTTTCTCTTCCGTGATTTTTCTACCGCATTTTTCCTACTGCACTTTTTCTGTTGCAAATTTTCTCTATCAATAATACCTACCCAAATAACCTTTCAAAAAAATAGATATTCAATGATATTCAAATGTGTTTAAATGAGAGAGCTTTGCCTCTTATTTATACTTTCATGTAGCATTACACTTTCCTTATTTTAGGGAGTTATCCATTTACTTTATTATTTAAATAATTTCTTTTGCAAACACTTGACTTTTGGGGGCTTCTATATGACTCATGAGGGTTCTTCAACTTCATATGGCCATAACTCTCTAACCGTGAGGAGTTATGTGACATTCTACATACCACCAGATATGGCATGACAAACACTATCCATCTAGGATAGTTTCACTGACAAATTCACTGACCTTCATCTCATTATTCCATAATTGAGCATGGATTCTCTAACCTTACTTCTAAGATAACTCAATCCGCAAAGTGTCTTCCCATGAGGGATTTCACCATAAGGGGACCACTTTGGAGTTCATCCATTTGTACTTTTTATAAACCATGACAAGACAATAATGAGTCATCTTTACATCAAACAAACTTGGGTCCATTACCCAAACCTTTGTGCTACCAGGATTTGTTCAAGGGTTGACATCAATGACAACCAACCTTACTCAACAATCTCCCCCTTTGTCATTGACGGAAACATTCTGATGCAATACTTAAATCATATCACTCATGCTCTCCCCTGGAACCATGCCTCTATCCTCTGTATCTTTGTGACTATTTCTCCCCTTGGAACCATGTCTCTATCCTTTGAATCTGAAAAATCTCTCCCCCTTTGTCATCAATGGCAAAGGTATATTTCCATCCAAGGCTGCTCCCCCCGACTGAACTGTCCTCTTTATGGTGCTTCCTCATGTACATCTAAGACATATAAGATAAGCATTCAAAAGCATTCATTTTGGAGTAGAAATAACTCCGATTCTTTGGAAAATATACTCAAAGGATTCTCGTGGAATTGGTCTTGTAAAGATGTCTGCCACTTGTTCTTTTGTGCCCACATACTCAACTCTAATGTTCTTTTGTGCCCACATACTCAACTCTAATGTTCTTTTCTGCAACCTGTTCCCTTAGAAAGTGCTACTTGATTGGAATGTGCTTTGTCTTAGAGTGCATCACCGGGTTCTTTGAGATACTGATGGCACTTGTATTATCAAAATAGATTGGAATGGGCTCATCATACTCAACCTGTATATCTGTCAGAGTTTGTTTCATCCAAAGAACCTGTGTACAACATGCTGTTTTTGCAATATACTCTGCCTCGACTGTAGATAAAGATACTGATGATTATTTCTTGCTTATCCATGATACTAAACACTCACCTAAGTAGAACGTTGCTCCACTGGTGCTTCGTCGGTCATCAATACAACCTACCCAATCTGCATCTGTGTAGGAAATAAGTGATAGATCCTTTCCTTTTGGATACCATAATCCAAACTCTTCTGTTCCTTTGAGATATCTGAAAATTCTCTTCACTGCTAATACATGTGATTCATTTGGTGCTACTTGAAATTGTGCCACCTATCCAACTGCCTGCATTACATCTGATCTGGATGTTGTCACATATAGTAGACTACCAATCATTGAATTGTATTGCCTCTGATCTGTAGACTTTGAATCATCATATTTGCTTAGCTTGCAACTAGTTTGCATGGGAGTGATAATTGGTTTGCAATATTCCATTCCGAACCTCTTTAACATTTCTCTGATATATTTGGTTTGAGAAATAAAAATTCCTTGGTGGCTTTGATGTATCTGAAGTTCTATAAAGAAGGATAGTTCTCCAAGTAATGACATTTCAAATTCATTTTTCATATCCTTTGCAAATTTCTGGCTTAACTTGTCATCATCACTACCAAAAATAATATCATCAACATAAACTTCAATTAAAAAAATACTATCTTGACTTACCTTGATGTAGAGGTTGATGTCTGCATTTCATTTTCTGAACCCTGCCTGTTGTAAATATTTATCCAGTCTAGAGTACCATGCTCTAGGAGCCTGTTTTAGACCATACAAGGCCTTATTTAATTTAAACACATAATCTACGTTCTCTGACAATTGAAATATTTCTGGTTGTTCAATGTAGACTTCTTCTTCAAGTTTCCCATTCATAAAAGTTGTTTTTACGTCCATCTGATACACTTTAATATTTTTGGAGCATGCATAATATAAATGCAATTGGTTGCTTCCATTCTAGAATCTGGGGAAAATGTCTCTTCAAAGTCGATTCCTTCAACCTGTGCATATCCTTTACATACCAATCTAGCTTTGTTCCTTGTAACCTGTCCATCTTCATTCAATTTATTCCTGTATACCCACTTTGTGCCGCTCACATTCTTATCATTTGGTTTTGGAACCAATTCCCAAGTATCATTTTTCTCTATTTGATCCAATTCTTCATCCATGGCCTTATTCCAAAATTCATCCTTGCTGTCCTCTTCAAAATAGGTTGGTTCAATCGTAGATGAGAGTGCTAGGTGCGTTTGTTCTGGTGAATAGTTTCTTCTTCTAGTCTCAACTCCTGCATCTTTGTTTCTTATAATCTGATCTGAAGGAGGATTCTTCTATACTCATCTGCTAGGTGTCTTTGGAGGCACTTGCTAAACTTTCTCTTCTGCTTCTGTTGTATATTCTTCATCTTCCCCTTCTACTTCCTTTTCATCTTCTGCTTCTGCTTCATAAAGTTGTTCCATTGATTCATTTTCTTCTTCCTTTAATTCTTGTCTACCTGTTTCATCAATTGTTACATTGATGGTTTCCACAACTTTGTTCAATCTCAGGTTGTAACACTTGTATGCTTTCCTTGTACTTGAGTAACCAACAAATACTCATTTGTCCACACGAGAGTCAAACTTTCCCATTCTGCCATCTTTTCTTTTGATGTAGCATTTGCTCCCAAAAAATCTGAAGTGCTTCACATTTGCTGGTCTTCCTTTCCATAGCTCGTAGGGAGTTTTGTCAGTGTTGTTTCTGAGCATTACTCTATTTTGAATGTGAACTATTGTATGCACTGCATGTGTCCAAAAAATATCTGTCAATTTGGAATCCATTAGCATTGTTCGATCCATTTCCTGTGTAATTATCATCCATTATGATAATGTTCATTTGTCTCTAAACCACTCTCTGAACCAATCTATGAATCCATGCTCTCGTCCACTATCATATATATTTCCAAACCTTCTAAGTATTCTTACGAATCCATCTCTTTCCATACTATCCAAGACTCTACTTGCGCAACTGTCCATAATGATGACCCATTTATCACTATACTATCATGAAGTCTTGATTAATCTATGAAACTATACTCTTGCTAACTGACTGCTCTGGATCTGTCTTCTCAAACTCTGCAAGCTGCTCGAAGGATGGTTCTTTGGTCTATCACAACTATCACATAGACTCCCCATGTTTAATATTCACATTACCTGGGAGTCTCTAAGATGGATGGCTCAGAACAATTCCTACTCTGACGTGTATTCATCATCATATTCATTGGTATATTCATCATCATCTTCATTGGTAGATTCATCATCTCTTTGAGCTCTGAATTCTTTCTATTTGTCTGTGGATTCATCTTTCACTACAATTCCTGAAAGTACAATCTCTTGAACCTGTTCCTTATTTACTTGCCCTTGTTTTCTTTCAGTTATTTTCCAAACCTTTATATATATGACATCTTTTTTTTTCTCTGTAGAATTTTCTTCATCTCGTTTTATTGCCAATCTTGTGATCTCTGGGACCTGGTATTTGTTCACCTGTTCTTCGTGTTTTCTTATCCACACTTTCTTACAACTGATATCAGTGTTCTCTTTCATGGAAGTATCGATCATACTTCTACAATCACTAGCTATGTGTCCATAGTTATGACATTTGTAACATTCAATGTTACGTGGGGGCACATAGACATTTACTGCTTGAACATTTATTTTATAATTCCTGCAATCTGCAACCTTATGTCCAAAGTTAGTACAATAAAAACAATGACCATAAAATAAATTTGCATACCTGAGAGTGAATGATCTTCTTTGTGGTGTAGTCCTTTTGAATGTTTGTCTTGACTGATCATGATCATGATTGAAGCTTCTTGTGGCTTGAACATGGATGGTCTTATTGAAGATTTATCTTTAATAGTTTTCTTAGATTCTGGTTGACCATGATTCCTTCCTTTGAGTACTTCTGCATAACTTTTTCTATTTTCTTCATTCTTCTTTTCTAGCAACCTAGAGTGTTTCTCTTCATTCTCTATAGTTGATGTGGATGTTTTTGTTTCTTCAACATTTTTGTTGAGCTTGACGATTTTACTTCTCAATGTGACAAATTTTTCTTCAAGCTTCTCAACCTCTTCTTCTTTCTTCATTATCTGAGACTTCATGACTTCTTATGTTCTTTTTGCTTCTTCAAGATGAATTTTTAATGTGATTATTTCTTCTTCAAGTCCTTTCTCTTATTGACCAAACTTGCCTCAAGCTAGTTTATATAGTTAGTTCTTTTCTTAAGATGATCTGTCAATATCTTATCTCTCATTTATGCTTCTTCCTTCTGTTCTTCTATGTTGGCCTCTAAATATGGATTTTGATATTCAATATTTTCTTCGATCTTTCTGGCTTCTTCTAGCTGAGTTCTTAAGTTCTCGATGACCTGTTGGGATTCTTAAAAAATGTGAATACTTTCCTTTTATTTCATCAATTCTTTCTTGAGTGACTTGTTATCTTCTCTTAGTTCATCTAAAGCACTAATCAATTCTCTGGTGATTATGTACTCTTCATCTTCTAAAACTATTTGACACGGTGAACATAATTCTTCTTGACCTATATCTGCATCTTCTTTGACATTTTCTAAATCTGTGATGGGTGAATAATATATGTCATGTAACTTATCCCGAAGTTCTTTGGTTGATGAATATTTACCAACCTTTTATCTTACCGAATTAGGTAATCCTTCCCAGATGAAATCCATTGCTATTTTGTTATTCTTCTTCAATTCCTTCTTGGCTGCAGTCTTTTCTCTTTTTGAACTATCATATCCTGTAACAACTGATAGCCAAATATAATGTCCCTGTGCCTGTAAAAATACTTTCGTCCTTATGTTCCAAATCTCATACTTAAAACCATTCTGACCATTAAAAATTGGTACTCCATTCTCAGAATAATCCATGATCTCCTTCCAGTGGTTATTACTGTTTCTTGAAGGAACCTTCTCTGATTCCAATTGTTGGATTACTGAGAGGGGGGTGGGGGGGTGAATCAATAATAGAGCAATTTAATCCTTTTTAACTATATAATGCAAGTGTTATATCAATGTAGCATTATCATCCAATAATTTCAGAGTAAATAAACAATGAACAAATGAGAAATCATACACATACATAGTACACCAGTGTTTTTATGTGGAAACCCAAAGTGAGAGAAAACCACATAATGCTTTTTCTTATATGTCTTGAAGAATTACATTCATTGGAAGCACCAAATTCCTTTGTTTTCCAGCTGCAACTGGAAGGAGGCTCCAACCCCCTAGTTTCTCAAGCTACAACTTGAGGGAAGCTCCAACTCCCCAATTCTCTAGCTACAACTAGAAGGAGGCTACAAGCCCCTAAGTTCTCTGGTTACAAACGAAAGGTGGCTACAACCACCTGTCCTTGCCCCGTCCAGCCGCCCTAAAATATAAATGCCAAATGTAGACAACTTGTCACTGTCACTGAATCAACCACTGCCACTGTCAACCTGTACCAATAACCTGTAACAACCTATACCAATCAACCTGCACCAAACATCCTGTACCAATAACCTGAACCAACATGTACCATGCATCAACCATGCATCAACCTTGACTCGTCAAGATGTACCAACATTATCAACTATACACTTCATGCATGTTACAACTCATCACATATACATCTCATGTATGTGCCAACTCATCAACTACTTGTCTCAACCATGTACCCAACATGTACCTCAACCATATACCAAAGACATACACCAATATAACCATAACAATTTATCACTCTATCCATAAACTGTTAGAAAAACAGGACCGCTGAGCAATAAAATAAAACAAATGCAGAAACAAAAAACACAGAAGACACACAATACAAGAGAGACACAGATTTACGTGGTTCACCCAGTGTGGGCTACGTCCACCAGAGAAATTGCCAGGTCCTTCCTTTATTATTATCCAACAATTGAAGGGATACAACCTACAACAAAACCCGCTGTAACTTCCTCTTCTTTCTCTCACAGCCTCCTCTCTCAGAATACAATATTCACCATCATCCATAGCCGCAATACATTTCCCTCATAAAAGAGGGTTGCCTTCTAGGGAAAAAAAACCCTAACATAATCTCTACCGTTAGATCTGCGACCTTATAATGAACGGTCCAGATT
>ML864705.1:22467-33008 GCA_009831015.1 Picea engelmannii
GTAAGTTAGAAAAATATATTGAAGCTTGCTAAAGTGAAAAAGTTACAGTTGGCTGAATAGTCCGAGAGACCATGACAACATCACCCTGGTGGGAAACCAATGCTGCCACATGGCCGTAGAGTTCCCAATTGTCCATGTAATTATCAAAAATTGTAAAAAACAAAACTGTGCTAAGACTAGAAGCTAGGATGCCTCATAGGGCTGGAACCCAGTAAACTAATATGTCTGGAAACATAAAAAAACCAATGAAACCTAAGAACGTTGGGATCATCCAGAGCTGGTGTCTGACATCTGTTCATTCTGTTGGTCCTACGCAATTTCCTTGTCCAGAATCGTTGTGTCCAGGGTGGTATGCCATAGATACCGAAGAAGAGACTCCAATTGCTCCTTGTGACGAACACGACATTCATCCCTGTTCAAAAAATCCTTAATGTCGCACTTGACATCCATGACTGAGCTCTGGATAAAATCCAGAGAATTCTTCAAATTCATGAGCCCATCGCACCGAGAATAAGAAATAGGAGGTAGAGGGGGTGGTGGATCATAAGAAGAAGAAGGGGGGGAGGCAGAATAAGGGAGAGGGGAGGAGGAAGAAGAGAGGGGAGCTATCGGACTGGGGGAGTGGAGGGAGGGGGGGGAGGGGGTGGATACTAGTGAATGGGAAGTGACTCTAGGATGAGATTAGGTCAAAAATCGAGGGAATTTCTAAAGATATCAAACCACTTGACTCTGCATTCCCATAGAGAGGACAAAGGAGGGAGTTTCAGAGTGGTGGTACAGTCAGGAGGGAGTTCCAGAGTGGTGGCACAGACAGGAGCCTGAGGCAAGTTCCGAGGAGCTTTCCTACCTCGACCTCATGATCCTGTTCCCCTTGTAGCATACCAAGCCACCCCATGCTTTGATTTTCCTCATTGTCATGACATAGGGAAGAAGACTAGGAGGGGAGGAAATGGACCAGAGTTGGAGCGGAGGTGGAGCAGAGGGATAAGATCGAACCAGAGGTGAAGAGAATCTCGGACTAGTGTGTGAGGAGCGAGAGACAGATGATGCAAATGAGCCATGATCTTCACCGACGCAGAACAAAAAACATGGATCCAGGGCTTTCGATGGGACTGGTTAGGAAGCTATCCCATCACATTTACAACCCCTACGAGATGGAGCACCATTGCCATAACTGGCTCTGTGCAGAAATGAATGTAGGTGTATGTCAATCAATATGTTGAATGCATGGATTAAATGTTTGGAGTGAGTGCGGGCTGTAGTGGAATAATGTTGAGTGGGCTATGGCCAGGTGTCCTCCCACCTATCCATGTGCACGATGATCCTGTTGACACCCCATCCAGGGTAGAAAATCAGATATTGACTTTAAGTCCAAATGCTTTTTCTTGCATTGAAGGCTATCTATCTAAGTTTAAAACACTTAGAATTTTATGTGAAGAGTGTAACATAAAGCTAGAGGAAGAGTGTTGCATCTATATTATTCTTTCTAATCTAGGTAGTGCATATTCTATGTTTGTATGTACCTTTTATGCCATGAGAGAAGCTCTAGGGAAATATTATTAAAAACTCACTCTTGAGTCCTTTTTAGAGAGCAAGATAAGCTTGTACAACTTGGAGTGATAAACACTGTAGGTACCTCCAACAAATATTTAGTTGCCCCAAAAAAGCATAAACCCAATAATCCCAAGAAGAAACATCCTCACCACAACAACAAGCAAAACAAGGGTCCCAAAGTCACTCAGATAACTTCAAATTCTAATGGTGACAAAGGAAAAAAATCTAAAAATAAGAACACTGACATACATTGCAAATTTTGTGGGAAAGATGGTCATGGTGAGTCCAAATGTTTCAAGAAGATGGCATCTTTAGAAGAAGCAATGAAGAAGCACAACATTAGTATTGATTCTACTTCTTCTTCTTCCCATGGACTTGCACTTTCTGCTTCTGGTTTCTCCTTCAATGCAACTTATACTTCTTCCTCTGATGAGTGGATTATTGATTATGGAGGATCTTATCATATGGCTAAGGAGAAAGCCATATTTTCTACTCTAAATGAATGTAACACCAAGAAAATATTTGTTGGTGATGATAGATCTCGTAATATTGTAGGATTTGGAACAGTTCAGGTAGATAATGGTGTTATAGGAAATTTTGCCTCACTCCATGCATATTGCTTGGATGGCCTTCCATTTCCCTTTGCAGACTTGAAGTCCCCTTTTTTATTCACTATAGAGGTAAAAGTACACATTTTTGTACACATACGCGCCTACCAATTAGACAACTAATGTATATGCAGGTTACTCCACTACATCCCACGTACATCGAGTTTGGTGCTCAAAAATTAAAAAATATGTAGGGTTTCCATGCCATGTCACGTGATCCATGATCCTTGAACTTCCATATACTGGAAATTCTCCGACTCGACCCTTCAATTCCATTTGGAGGCTATAAATTGAGCCATATCCAAGCCTTGGAAAATCAACAATTCAACATTGAGAGCAAAGAAACTTTGGAGAAATTTCACTTCATATTGAATTTGCATCCCTTTGTCCTTGAAAGTATGAACTTGTGTTCAAACCCCAAGCTCTTCCTACTTTTTGATGGAGAACCTCATTGAATCCTACATGTGAGCTTCCCTTTGCGTAGAATTGAAGTGGTGTCGACCCAGCTAGAGGGACTTAGTTTCTCGGTTTCGATATGTGTCATTATAGAATTTTGTCACCTATGTACTTCGGTTGATTACATTAATACAAATACTCTTCTCATCCAATTGATATCTTACAAATATTTGAATTACTTTCCATGGGCACATTTTTCATGTATGTTATTGTATTATGCTAATTTATATGCTGACATTATATATCATCACCACATGCTTGTGTAACTTGGTTGTTGAGGACAAGTTGCAGGTATAAAGCTTTGGGTTGTGTGCTGAATGATGGTCTTCTTCGAATGTCCGTACGTGGTAGGCTCCTAGCCTTCTCTTGTTAGCATTTCATTTATATAGAATATTTGAGATTAGAGTTGGATTTCGGGTGTCTTTTAGTTTGTTGTGGTTTTCCCCTAGCCATAGAGATATTTTCCTCATAACATAATTGGTGACTCCGCTGGGGAGATCTCCTTTTTTGGGGTATTGGGTGTTTTTCTCCTTGATTTTCTATTTGTTTTCCTGAGTTTCTATGTCGCCTGTTTCTTTAAAACCTATATTTTTCCTTGCATATGATTTTCTTGGATTAACCTTTTCCCTGGCAGTGTCTTATTTTTCATACACGGGTTTTCCCTTGACAACCGCATACATATGCGAGTTGTTTGTCTTTAGGGAGAATATATACGCATTTGTTCCCTAAACAATCACGTACATCATCTCTTAAGTCTTTTTGGCTGAGTTTGGTGTTTGCAGGGCGAGTTTTACTGGTTTTTGAGTCTTCGTGGGTCCCTATTCTGACTGTTAAGTGCCTACAGAATGATAGGAAACCTTTTTATTGTTGAATTTTTGGGAGAACTCATTTCTTGTCATCTTTCTCATTTTTTGTCCTTGCATACTGGTCTGGGTAGTTACTTCTTGGTATCCTTCTTAGATTGTCTATTTTTTCTTGCAATAGGACCTTCCCGTGAGGTTGTTATTCATTCCTTGCATTTTCTTTTCATTATATAGAAAATACAAAAATATTTTCTTACTTGCATTTTACTTATGGAATTTGCAGTTTTGGTTACTTCACATTGATTTCGACATATTTGGAAAGATTTCACTTCATTGAACTTGTAGAGATTACATTGTGGAAATAGCATTTAGAAGCATACCATCTCTTTGAAATTCAAGACTAGTACTTATCAGTGTTTTTATATTTGCTTATTTTTATATATGCTAAGTCGTAATACCATCAGTTTCACGATCGCACCTATTCAGTAAGCATAAGCCATTAAAATTAACGTTGAATAATTAAAATTGAATAAAAACAATTTTATTTTTCAGGGTACAGAAACAAATATAAGATCTAGGGTCTTGGAATATGATTTTGTGAGTAAACTTCTCCAAGGCTATAAAACTGAATGTATGTGTCTGACCAGGGAGTGGTGAAACCAATTGTATAATTGGTGTCCTTAGGAGGCTTCACTCACATCGGATTTAAGCACGAGGTCAAGTGAAGTTGGTTGCATAGGTATCCCTCTAATACCTTCCTAGCGTCAAATATATTTATGGGGTTCTATTCATATTTGGGGGTCTTGCTAATGCCTTTACCTCCGTGAGAGGCGGTTCTTTCTAGATTTAGGTATTTTCTACCCTACCCATACGATGGACCATATTTGTGACTGCTCGTCTGAGCATTCGTTATATCATGGTGACTTTAGTTTCTTGACATAGGTAGCCACATAGGTTATTTTCAAGGGTTATTCTTCAGGTACCTTGAGTCAAATAAGGGTCGGAAAACACATAGAATTTATGGAGGATTTCCTCTCTGGAGGGGTCCGACCGACTGCGGTGTGAATCCTACGAATGTCCTTATAACTGATTCTGACACCTCCACTCTATTATTGTGGAGTCTCAGGCCCCTCTTGGGAGAGGCATACCTACTTTAGTTCCAGAGGTCCCTTTCATCCATTATATAATGTTTGTGTGCATTGGCCTTTTGCTTTATTTAGGAGTGTTCTATTTTATTATTGGTTGGCCTTAGGATTTTGTATTGCGTTGTGAGTTTTGACTGCTATGGTTGGTGGAGCCCCTGTGACTCCCTCAGTTATCACTACCCATCCCATGGTCTCTGCTAAGTCCATGGGGACAAATCATTTTGTATTTATGAATGGTACGCCGAATCATAGTACTCAGCCAATACCTTGGCCTCTAATCCTTTTTATTTTGGTATGTCATACATGTCTTCCCACTTATCATACTTAGTTTCGTCGTCTTATGTGAATCCTAGTTTTGGGTCTGGGGGCATGCTGCCTCTTTATTCTCCTTTTTAGTTTGGTGGGGGTCATATCTCTCAACCAACTCCTATGGTAGGAGGATGAAATCCTCTTTCCTCTTGACCCAATCCTAGATTCACTTTTTTAGGAGCGAGTGCTCAAATGGGTGGTCCTTCTACTTCTTACATCTTGTCCATCTTCCTTCTTCCGCTATGATGGTTCCTATGAAGGATTTTCTCATGGAGAACCTCCCTCTGTCCTCTGGTGTTTCATTTGGAGGGATTCCATTTTATGGTATGGGCAACCCCCATTATGGAGTTCCTTCGTATGGGGGAAACATATATCCTCACATGAGTAACCCTTGTCATGTCACTTTCTCCTCACAAGCGACTTCTTCGATGATGATGACCTTAAAACCATTTATGAATGAGTTTGGAGGAGGATACTACCCTACTGGGAAGGTCCATGGTGTATACTAGAACCCTTCTTGTCTTGCAATCTCTCAAAACTAGTATTTCCTGGGACCATGGTCTCTGATGCTGAAACCAACCGCTGCAATTCATGCTGGAAGCACAAGTCCAGTCACTAAGAGTCATACTTGCATTAAGTCACCAACCTCTGCTAGCCATGTTGGAGACTTGAAACCATCCTCTGCTAGTCATGTTGGAGACCTACAACCAACCGATACATGTCATGCTGGGGGCACAACCCTAGTAATTTCTAGTCGCACTGGACAAACATCACCAACCTCTGCAAGTCATGTTGAACATCTGCTACTAGCTTCTGCAAGTCATGTTGGAAGAATGTCATCGACCACTGCAAGTCATGTTGGGGGAATTCATATGATTGAGAAGCCTATATGTATAGGGAGTAATCCCAAGTTCCTTTGTATACTTTACAAAGGAAATCACCTAACTCGTTTGTGCCCTACTATTGCAGTGGTACGAGAAGAACAATCCTTGTCTAGTGGCCCTTCAGGTTCTAAGTCATATTTGGTTTCCCAACATTCTAATCCTTATTTGGTTGATACAATAGTCATGCCGATGCAATCTTCGACCAACACCACTCCTGGTTTTGGGAGTGATGTGTCTCTTGACCATCTTGTCTTGCATTCTGTTCAACCAACGGTCATTCTAATGCAATCTTTGACCGAAACCACTCCTGTTTTGGGGAGTGATATGTCTCTTGACTGTGTTTTCTCGTATCATATTCAACCAACAGTTGAAGAAGTAGTTGTGCTGATGAAATATTCGGTCGATCCCACTCTTCTCTTGGAGAGTGACAAGTCTAAGGAAGTGACATTTCCGATGCAATATTAGGTCAATCCCACTCTTCTTTTGGGGGGTGATGCATCTTTCGACCACGTCCTTAGAATTTCTAGTTTTGTACCTTCTGTACAAGGGAGAATTCCATTGTCTTCGAGTACACTCCCTCCAAGTCCTAGGATGATTTCCTTTGATTGGAATAATATTGTAGAGCCTTTCCTTCCTTCTTCTGCACTCTTCCAGATAAGTGGCATTCATCGATATATTGTAGATGAAGGATCCTCTGCAAGTATTTTATCCTCCTCAGCTTGGAAATTTTTGGGTTCTCCCAAGCTTGTGTCAGCTACCAGTGAGTTGTTGGATTTTGACAGAAGTTTTGCATGGGAGCCCTGGCCTCCCCCATGATATGATGCTTAGAATAACATCCTAGAGTCTTAGCTAATCTCTTTTCAGACTCCAAAAAAATGAAAATATTTCTGAGTTAACTTGTCTCTTTCACACTCGTTAAATGGTTTTGAAAGAACGTATATTTGGTATAATTTTAACCCTTTTCCAGACCAAGTAGACTATTTACAAAAATGATTACTCTAGTCACCATTGGCTAGAAGAGTTCTCCTGGGTATTATTTTATACTTTTTCTGGCCTAGGGGACTAAATCTACAAAAAATGACATTTTTGAGTTAAGTTGTAATTGCATTCCATTATCCTGCTTGCATTATTGAGCCTATTTCCGACCTCTGTTTCTCGCTATAATCCTCTTGCCTTAACAATTCACATCACTAGCCAAGCAATGCCTTCCTTATATATGTTGCATCTTGACACCCTTTACCCATAGAGTAAACCCTTGAGTGGCCATGCCCCGCATGTGTTCCCTTGCATTAAGCATAGGTATGTTCCACTGCTTGGAACTAGTTGCTTACTCGCGACACTCGTTTCTTCTCCTGTATCATAACATTTATTTTCCTATGAAAAAAAAATAAAATATGGGAGGGAAAATAATAATATCTCTTATCGGAAGTAGTCATGTCGCCTTTGAATAGAGCACAAAATCTTGAGTCCATTTTCATACAAGGTTTGGGTTTAGCATGACCTTAGGAAGTTGAGCTCGTTACTTAGATTTTACCCCTGTGACTGGTTATTCTTCTACTCCCTATGGAGATTTTGTTGATGCCTCATGTATTGCAAGCTTTTGCCAATGATCAGTATTAAGTATATGATTCATGAGTTATCCATATGTCTCATTCTCTTGTTCAAAGGAATTTTAAAGCCCGTGTCATCCATTTCTCATAAATCTTGACTTTGTATGTTGGCCATACCATCAGTGTATCTCAAAATCACATGAAGTTGTAATGCAAAAAATGTCAATAAAAATTATTAAATCAACCCACAGACCTACAACAACCGTTAGATCTACAGATCTACGATGGAGATTGGTTTTAATATTACCATGTAATATTAAAGTTTTCAACCCAATCAGATTTTGAACAAACGACGAATTTATTTCATAATATTGTGTGTCTGCCAAAGGTAGGGTCCACCCGTGTGTTTTATAACCTCCACAATGAATACAAGCCGCCTGCTTTTAGATCGGATTTCAAACTTAAAACAAAAATGTATTGAATTTGAATTATGGGTAGGGGTCCCGACGTTAACTTGTGTGCATATACCTTCTCCGAAATGGATTAGGATAGTCGATGTTAGCCCTAGATTGATTCTTAAACCACATGATTTCAAACATATAATTACTCCTGGTTTTACTGTACTAAACAAAGAAATTCTAATTGAAACAAAGATTATATTACGAACTGAAATATCAGAACAAACTTATAGTCTCGTTCTCGATGAATTTAATGGAAATTTTGCAGAATTATATATGGTTCAAGAAGCAATCAATTGATCATATACACACAATGAACTTTGGGGATGGAGAGTTTTGGTCTAACCTTCTAATCTCTTTATTTGACAATCATAAATTTGCCAATTTCGTCCTTATTCCAATTCCAACTGATCCCCCCTAAATGCAATAGCCTCAATGTGATTAAATACAAACAAATTTGGTTTCTCGGATCCACTAAAATTGGATTGAGCACCTTATTCAACCCTAGATCCTACAATCTAGCCTAAAAATCAAATCAACTTCTCTCTCGGTTACAAATAAGGATTCAAAATCATTGTTGTATTATTCGATTTGACTTCTAAATTTAATTAAAACAAAAAAAAAATTTAAGAGAACCAAATCTCTTTGGTAAACTTGAATTTAACTTCAAATCCAATGATGATTATGTTCTTTGAGTTCATGCTCCTGCATTAGAATCCTTAGGTCAAAAAAATTCATGAACTCTTGTTCATGAGTTCTTCTATAGTATTGCCACTTTTCTGTATAAGTGCAACAATTACCCAAGTAGCATATTCCAGTGCATGATCATTCCACTTCACCAAGTACTCATAGTACTATTGCCCTCTTGTCTTCTTCAACACTCTGGTATCCATAATTATTTCTATTCACAACTTCTTCTCTGTAGGAATTTGTTTCTGCCACTTAATTTGTTGTCCTATGTCTCTGTCCAAATCATTTGTTGTCTGCTCTGCTTCAGGTTCCACATAAGAATACAAATCTTCTACATTAAATATGGGAGAGATTCCCATGTCTTCTGGAAGTTCAATCTCATAAGAATTGGCTAAAAGTTTCCTAAAATCTTGCAAGGCCCAATCTTTTTAACCTTTAGTTTGTTATATGTGCCTCTTGGAAATCTTTCTTTCCTCAAATGTGACAATACTAAATCTCCTTCTTCAAAAACAACTTCCCTTCTCTTCAAATCTTCTTTCTGTTTGTACTTGAAACTATTTTCATGTAACTTTTTTTTAACATTTTCATGAAACATCTGTATATCTGAAGTAAAATATTCTGCATTTGCGCTTCTCTTCTCCATATGTCCCAAATATATGAGCTCAAATACTCCTCTTGGGTTCACTCCATAGAAAATCTTAAAAGGAATTAAGCCTATACTTCTCTTGGGTGAGTCATTATAAGAAAATTCAGCTTGTGGTAAAGATAAATCCCACTGATTAGGATTTTCACTCACCAAACTTCTCAATATATTACCCAAACTTCTGTTTGTAACTTCAGTTTGACCATAGGTTTGAGGATGGTAGGTTGAACTAAAGTTAAGATTTGTTCCCAATTTCTTCCACAATGTCCTTCAGAAGTGTCCAACAAACTTAGTATCTCTGTCTGAAACAATACTAACATGAAGACCATGTAGTATTACTACTTTAAAAAATAGAGTTGCAATATGAGTTGCATCACTAGTTTTATAACAGGGTATAAAATGCGCCATTTTAGAAAATCTATCTACCACAAAAATCTATCTACAAATTTTGCATCTTCCCACAAATTTCTGAACATCATTCCTCATTCTTGGCCAATGATAAAAAGTACTCAACTGAGCATAAGTTTTGTCATTTCCAAAATGACTAGCAAGTCCTCCAATGTTCTTTTCCTGTAACAAATTCTCTCTCATTGAACATTTTGGAATGCACAATTTACTTCCTTTGAACGACAATACTTCTTGCAACATGAAATACATCCATGGACTTCTATCTCTCAAAAATCGATTCTGACATGCTTCATATGCTTCCTTAAAATATGCATTTTCAGGGTGCATATATTTGAGATGTTCTAATCCAAGAACACTCACCTAGAACTCCTGCAAAACTAAACACCTTCTACTCAAAGCATCTGCAACCTTGTTAGAGATTCCACTAATATGTTTTAATACAAAAGTAAAATTCTGCATGAATTCTACCCATTTAGCATGTTTATGATTTAATTTCTCTTGCTTAGTAATGAACTACAAAGTATGATTTTCATAATATAAAACAAACTCTTTAGGCATGAGGTAATTCCTCCATTTATCCAAACCTTGGATCATCACATATAATTCTTTATCATAAGTGGAGTATTTATGTTTTGCCTCATTCAGTTTCTCATTGAAATATGCAATTGGCTTTCCATATTGAATCAAAACGCTTCCAACTGCTATCCCACTGGCATCACATCTAATTGTAAATATTATATTGAAATCTGGGAGAGCTAAGATATGTATCTCAGTAATCTTTTCCTTCAGTAGTTTGAATCCCTTTTCTGCTGCCTCTGTCCATCTAAATGATTGTTTTTCTTTCTTCATAGTTTCTAGGGTTGGAGCACAAATACCACTAAAGTTTCTTATAAATTTCCTATATAAATTTGACAACCCACGAAAACTTCTAACTTAAAATATGTTTCTTGGAGATGGCCACTCTTTAATTGCTTTCACTTTTTATGGATCCATCTTTAATCCTTCTTGTGAAATCACAAATCCTAAATAAACC
>ML864706.1:0-14777 GCA_009831015.1 Picea engelmannii
AGGTAGGAATATACAAAGTGAAAAATACATTTATGTACAAGGAAAATGAGAAATTTTTAGGTGAATAAACCTTTCAAATGTTGCTCGTTGATAGGAAGAATTAATATTTTACCCTTCATGTCTTTGAGCATATAAGAATCAAAACCCAAGATCTTATCGATGATGTATGGTCTAATCCATAGAGCTTCAAACTTTTTATTCATGGATGGATTCTCCTTAGCTTTGTTCCATAGTAACACCAATTCTCTCTTCTGAAATTTTTTTACAGTTGCGCTCTGATCAAAATATATTTTGATACTTTGTTGTCTCTAAGAAGTTCAATTCAGGGTCTTACTTATTTCTTCCTCCAATTTCTAAAACTAATTAATCCTCCTTTGGATAGGTGAACTGTCTTCTACATATTATGTATTAACCATGGAAGTCAAAGAATTGAGATTTAGGTTGATTGGCATTTTTTCTTCCTTTCCATAAACCAATGTATATGAGGACATCCCATTGTTGTCCTTTGGAGTCGTTCTTCTCACCCACAATGCATCAGTCAACTTTAAGTGCCAATTTCTTTGGTTCTTGTCTATAATTTTTTTCAAAATATGAATGAGTGCCTTATTTTTGGATTCTATGAGAACATTTCCTTGCGGATAATAGTTGGATGATTGCCCCATAATAATTCCATATTCTCCACAGAATTCTGTAAACTTTGAACTGATGAAAATCGAACCATTATCAGTGATAAATTTATCTAGGACACCAAATATTGGCAGAATATTATCTTTGAGGAACTTAATTAGCTCTCTAGAGTCAGCCTTTTTTAATGCCACTGCCTTGGGATAATTTGTAAAATAATATGTAGAGGCTATAATATACATGTATCCCTTACTTGACCTTGTATTTATTTTCCCGACGACATCAATTACCCATTGAGAGAACGATTTTTCTACCGTTATGGGATGTAACGGCATCGCAGATTTCTTTGTTTTATCTGAAAAATGTTGACATGATATATACTTCCTTATTGTGGCATATGAGTCTTTGAAAATTGATGGCCAATAAAATCCATCTCTTATTATCTTGTGGGTGGTTGCAGTAGGTGAAAAATTTTCATCACATATTCCTTCATGTAATTATTTCATTAGTTCTTGGGCCCTTTCTTCATCAACAAATCTCAATAATATGCCATCATAGTTCCTTCTGAACAATATATCAACAATT
This sequence comes from Picea engelmannii, assembly GCA_009831015.1. Lineage (NCBI taxonomy): Eukaryota > Viridiplantae > Streptophyta > Pinopsida > Pinales > Pinaceae > Picea > Picea engelmannii. The sequence continues at coordinate 1,210 of ML864706.1, forward strand.
AGCACATATTTATTTTCCTTCATCTTTAATGTTCTTCACTCTTTAGGGCTCATGGTAATTGGAAATTGCTAAGACCTTAAATAGAATACAATATCTCCATACCATTCTGAATCAGCCAATGGTTCTCCTACTAAAATTGAAATCATTCCATCCACAAAAACACTATTTGCGATGATCTTACATAAACCTTTCCTTTGACAGCCTTTAAAGGTTTAATCTTGATATCATATTCTTGGATCTTTCCTGGCCAGTTAGCCAATTTTCCTTCTCTCAATTGTTGATTCAAAAGCATATTCACTGGTGATGATGGAACATAAGAAATGACATATGATTTAGTATGTATGTCTGAAAGTGTGCCACTTCTTTCACAAGAGCCAGGGCTTGATGTTCCAACTATGAGTACCTCAATTCATAATCATGAAGGGTTTTTCTCATGAAAATGATTGGGAGTTATTCACCCTTGGTATTCCTCTAAGTAAGAATAGATGCAACAATTATTTCTGTAGCGAATGAGTAGATGATGAAATCCCTTTGAAAATCTGGACTAATGAGGACTGGAGCTGTGGTGATTTATATTTTGATATTATTGAAATATTCTTCAGTATCCCCTTTCCATTCAAACCTATGTTCCTTTTTCAACAATAAATTGATCGTCTTTACAATACTTGCATAGTCAGGAAAAAATCTTTTCACAAAATTGATCTTGCCAAAAAATGATTGAACTCCTTTCTTAGATGACAGGGGGTTGATTTCATTTATTGATTTATCTATTTCTAGATCTATATAAATCCATTCCTTTCACACAATATGACCCAATAGTTTACCTTGATTTACAACGAATAAGAATTTCTTTGGATTTAGAGAGAAGCCATATAATTTGCATCTGTCAAAAAAAATTCTCAAGTGATTGATATGATTACCCCTCATTTCCCTCATTTTTTAATGTACTTTCAAGTCATATTGATAATATTCCATGAATTTTCCTATCAACCCACTAAATGCATGATCCATGGCCCTCTGGAATGTGGCTCCAACATTCTTCAAACCAAAGGGCATCCTAGCATATGCATATGTCTCTCAAGGTGTTATGAATGTTGTCTTTGGTCTGTCTTCTTCAACAACCAGGACTTGATTATATCCATAAAAACCATCCAACATGGACATGAAGTTTGATTCCGTGATTTGTTGGAGAAGAAATTCCATGTTAGGTAAAGGTTCATTATGATCTATTCTTTCTTTGTTAAGATCTTTGAAATCTACACACATCCAGATTTCCCTAGTCTTCTTTCTTACTATCACAGGGTTAGAAAGCCAGTCAGAATGCCTAATGGGATATATTATTCTGGCCTTGTTTAACTTCTCTAGTTCAATATTTACCATGGGTTCAATTTGGGGTTTTGTTGAGGGGTCCTAAATCCCTTTAACTCAACAGGAAGAACCAAACCCGCCACCGAGGCCCAATTAGACTCTGTAGCATTTAATGGTGGAATGGTTCTCCAGATCTTGTGATTTGGCCAATTAATCAATGGGATTTACGTTCTATTGTGAAGGTTTCTCCTTCAGTTCAGATGTTCTCTTTTTGTATTTTCTCTTAGGTGGGACCAATATAAGATAAAGCTAGTATAAAACAACTAGGTAACAAAGTGGGAACAAGCTTAAATACTAGAGAAGATTCTGAGCTTGGGATAACCCTTTCACTCTAGCATGAAGACAATGATTCTCTACCACATGACTAGTACTAATACATTAACCGTGTTGGTATTCCAATTACTAATAGAGATACAATTTATTAGAAGAAAACATGCATGCGATAAACAATGGCAAGTAAAATAATTCACTCAACTCTAATCATCGATCACATAATAACACAACGATTTATCTTCATCATTAAAGAAAATAATTGTAAAACATTGCATCAGATAACTTATCAAAAGATTTAGTAGTTCTTACTCGTTATGGCATCCATTCATAAGATGAAATAATAAATAATTATTCTCCACATTCAATCATACACGCTTTTGATGAGAAAAACACAAACTTGTCTCTGGTCCCAAAAAGGACTTCTCAATTAAAGGAAGCTCCAAAATAGTTCTTAACAAAAACAAAAATGAGGGTCTTTGCAACAACCATCGACCCCAAACTAACCGGTCGATGCCCTTATTTATAACATAAAAATAACTAAAAATAACAATTAAAGTGTAGCTAAGTAAAACAAAACTCACCACATGGCGCTTTCTTCTTTCAGTCTTCAAAATTCATCTAATGGTTTCATTTGAGAGGACGATTCTTCTCATACTCTAACCACTAGAAAAAATATCCTCGCACGTGTTAGCATATGGAAACCTTTGTTGATCCATTGGGGCCAAAAGGATCTCCTTGATCTCTACTGCATGTGCCCAATATTTGACTATTTGGGCACTTAATTGTTGTAGCATTGTCTGAGCCTTGATCGGGTGCTCTATGAACTGTTGCACTTGTCCTGGCACCATGTTTGCCACCTTTGTTATCTCCTTATCCCACGATGAGTCTTGTTTGGTATGTAATTTGACTATGTCATGCAAGTCAACAAATTCATTAGGTGTGCCAAATTTCAGAAGGTGGATGTCTCTCATCGCTTGGTTGAACTTGGTCCAATTATTTTCTCACACGGACCACTTTTCTTGGATCTCCCGATGAGGCTCTTGGCCCATTCTCACCCAGTATTTGTTCAATTTCTTTATGCGGTCGACGCTACTATCTCTGAGTACTCGAATGTTGTGCTCTTCGGCGTCTCGGCCCTGCTGAACGACGCTAATGTAGTTGATCATTTCCATGTCTTGGTGAGATTTCTCATAACACCTCTTCATATCTTTACACATTTCCAATGCCATGAGGGTGTCTTCTTGGTACTCGACTATTCTTATAGTAAAAAAATGTCGCTCGTTTTAAAATTTATTATAGGTTTCTCAGAACTCGTTCCTAAGGAACACCACGGCTTGTGTGGTATCCTGGTAATAATTTACCAAATGGTGCAGATGTTCTAACTCTTTTAGGGAAGTGGCCTACTCCTCTTCATCCCTTTTCGCTCTGTCTAAAGTGGCATTTGATATTTCCATCCCTATGCTGATAAGTTCGGATTTTTTGACATGCTCTGTATTTATCAAATTTTCCTCCATGGTGATGAGGATGGAGCGATCTAGAGTGATCCTCCTCTTCTCGGTGGTTCTCTGCATGCTAGATTTTACTTTTTGATCATAAGGGATGGCGTGTATGTTGGCTACTTCATCCACAGGTTTGGGGATTTTCTTATCTCCCCAGGTGAGTGTATTCCCCAAACTCCCAATGGTATATATTTGATCAAGACTGGGTTCTTGAACTTCCTCCCTGTGTTTCGAAGGCCCGGATTTTGTTTGTCGCTCATCATGGAGTTGAGTACCGATTGAAATTAAGGAATCGAGGGTAGGCTCGAAACTTACTGGATCATCGGCTGTTGAGACACTAATTTCCTGTTGTGGAGCTTCTTCTCTTTGTTTGCCTGAACCTGGATCATCCTTCAGACTATCTGCTTGGGTCTCCAGTGCATTGGGTAGCTTATGTCTAAGACACTATCGAATTCTTGTTCATTCTATGGAAGCCCCTGAATTCAAGCATCGAGATCTGGGGAAGATGTCCTCTCTGTCTCCTTTTCCTCTACGATATGTACAGAGGTGACAAGGGATACCTTTGGGCTCTCATCATCATCATAGATTTTTATTAATTTGCAGAGGGGGTCTGGTGCACTTGTTCCCACTGATACCCCATCTATCTTCGGTTGAGATGAAACACCCACCGGTGATCCAGCCTGTAGCATTGTGATTTCAAAGTCGTCTAACCCGACAATTTCATCGATTTCTATCAGTTCAAGGCCGCTTGGGCCTATCTGGATTTCATCGGGATTGTCGGCAAGGGACCTTGTCATTCCTGTGAGTTTTGGGTCATCTTCTAGCTGATCAATTATCCATTTTTCTTGTTCTATTCTGAGTAACCCCCTCTCTCGCACGTCCTAAGTCATAGGGAAACCTCTATCTTGCACCGAGGATACCAGGGGGACCTTTTCTTCTTCGGTCACTATCATTTCTTCTCTGTCTCTAAGGGCCCCTTGAGCCGATTGTTCTATGATCATCGCCTTTTCATCTAGGCTGATGGATTTGAACCTGGTCATTTTGGGGTTGCCCATCCTTCCCACCACTTCATCCTAGTCCTGGGCATTTTCTGTGAAGACTTCATCTTCAAATTTTTCATGGGCATATGACAAGCAGAACGACACTTGCAAGGCATGATTCATGACCAGACCCTTTGGATCGTGCTTGCGGAATCATCTGGTCTGGAATATGGACTCTAATTGCCTCATCCCTTCTTGTTTGGCTTGAGCGGTGTCCTTCACCATGTAGAAGCCTACATGGAAACAATAGGGTATGAACGTCCTTTTATTTTCCTTGACCGGATTGGTGTTGTAGCCTTGCAGGATGGTCTGGTAGCATATCTTTCCCACTACAATCTGGTCAGGGACATGCATTGGCAGGAGATGAGGTGCTCTAGTGGCCTCGAATACCCTGATGTAGGTATCATGCTAGTCCAAATACTAGTGGCCGACCTTTGAGATCATCTTTTTGGCCACATCTCATAGTCTTGGGCATTCTTTCTTGAAAAGAATAAAATAAATACGTGCGATGAATTCATCGCAGATGAGGGAGTATGATTTTTTGTACCTGTTCTCCTATAATATGTTGAAATATACGTGAACTGGGAGCTCTATGACATTCCAACTCAAGTTTGTGCCAACGAAAACATTTATGGTGCACATGACATCAAGTAGATATGAAGCCATGAAGAATGTTGGTGTCTCTCCTTCCTTGGGCGTCTGAGCCTGTTGTATGCAGATACTAAGTTGCTTAGAAATGATGGCTTTCCAGTTGAAGCCACTCCCGGAAATGGCCATTGTGTAAGCTAGAGGCATCCATGCCTCTGAAAAACTAGAGTAGTTCTTATCTCCATATAATCAGCAGATGAGAGACATTAGGTAGATGTATGGATCCCTTAGTTTGGCCTTATGGTACCAGTCGGTGCTCCGATTGGTGTATTTCTTATCTTCTCTCCACCATGACGCCATTACCTGGTTGGTTTCATGGCGCTCATAGAATTTTACAACAAAATATGTGTTTAGTCACTCCTTAAGGTCTCTAAGCTTGTAATACTTCTGGACCTCTACCGGAAGGAAGACCCTGACTCATCCACCGCTGTCGCCATTGATTAAACACTTTTGTGTGTCTGTGTGGTCCATGAGCCACTGCAAAAGTTCTATACAGGGAAACACAGGGGTTCTTCTTTCTACGATGTGCAAGTACGACCATCATATATTCGAGAATACCTGGTCATCGAGCGCTCTCACATTTGGGTCACTGTGTAGGATGTATTCAAGAAATTCATCCCAGTTGATCTTTTTGAAGAGTTCTCCCCAATGTCGGAGTGTCATTTTGGTCCCTCTTCTTGCCTCTATGTCTCCAAAGTCTGAAGGTTGAATGAAAACCTTCTTTGTAGATGTCTTAATAACTAGTTTCAGCCTCGGAGTGTATTCCAACTATTTTGCGACCCATGGAGAGGAACCTTCACCTGCCTTAGGCTCCTTCAGCTTCGACACCCTCGGTGATTGTCTAGTGTTCGGCTTCCTTGGCGGCACTGTTCCTGCAACTAAAAAAATCAAAGTTTAAATACTATGCAAAGAACATAACTGGATAACAAATATATGAATCGTATCCACGTAAAAATCACATACTTGGATACATACCTATAAACCTTGCTAAACCTGGTTACTTGATAGTCACGGGAACTCTGCAGCTTTCAAGTTGCTCATCTCACATTCTCCGGATGATCTAAAACTTCTTTACACGCAGAATGGTTTAGTTTATAATGGCCCAAGAGAATTTAAACCAGGGAAGAACTTATTGTGTTGTATCAACCATTTAATTCGGGTGATGAGTGAAATTCAAACAAATATATCGTCGAATCTCTGCAAATTAAATTCGTCGTGGGTTGATGGTGGAGGCGCGGAGGGTGATGTGTTCTATCAGTAATTTCAAACTTTTGTTTTTATTCACACATGAAGTAGAAACTAATGTGATATTTGATATTATTTAACCCCTTAAATGCTCAAAATCTAATCATATCTAACGCTAAAACATCCTATCATGTTTCTTTCTCAGTGGGTGGATCGAGGATCAACGTTGTGCTATGAACCTTTTCATCAATGTCCCTCAAAAAAGATCTGACACCAATCAATCTCATCATAAAATTTCATCGTAGCAAAGCTGGCTCGGAGGTGTGACTTGGACCTAGGGAACCACGAATGACTCGAGGTAAAACTAAACTATATGGTTCTCCAATCTGGGAAAGACATGTGCCATTGAACACCGGTGACTTAATTTGCATGTATTAGTCGGAGACGAGACTTTCTTTAAGTTGTGCATTCTAAAATAAACATGGGCTTGCCAATGTCGAAAAGGTATCGGGGGTCGGCGATCAAGGATAAACCTATCACATGTTTTTCTTCGGATTAGCTTCTTTAAAAAATTCTCGATGCCTAAACGCTTCGAGAATCAGTGATCAATAAAACTCTTTAGTGTGTTCATAATTTTCTTCTCGATTCAGTCTTCTCTGATTCTGACAAGCGCATTGGGTATCGACTATCGGCGATGTCATTTCTTTCTTCATTAACATTTACTCCCTTCTCCTTTTATCGATGCCCAAAGGGATCGGCTATCGGTGATGTCCTTATGTGAAACTTTGGTGCAAACAAAACTTACTTATGTTGATGTCGATGGATATCAGTGCTCGGTGACTATGGTTTCCTGAGTGGCTCTTTTCCTTCTATGAATTCCTTACGATGTTGAATCTTGACCGTGTCGGGTGAAGTGTTTTGGTTGTTGATTCCTTATTTAAGTGTTAATCCTTTCTAATTCAGGGGGTTTCATAAATTTAAAATAACCTAAATAGCTAATGAGATTCAAGAGAAAAAGAAAAGAAAAAAAATTTCTCAAAAGGAAATCGAATTCATATAGTGCAAAGATCAAGTGGTACCCAAAAAGTAAAAAAAAAAATAGCATAGCATTTTTAGGGTGTGTTGAGTGCTCAACAGGTTCATCATCCTTATTTTTTGCTTGACAAGCTTTGCTTCTTATCATAAAGGAATGATGTGTTGGAATGTTGTTTTGTCATAGGATTTCAAATCATCATAAGTGCATGTGAACACATCAAGGTATTCTTTAAACAATGCAACATATCGATCAACTTCCTTAGTTGTGGAATCAACTCCCAAGTTGACATATTTTGGGGAACTATCAGTTCAAATATTGACCTTTCTTCTTTCTTGAATTTTTCAAAGTGAAACTTCTTGCAGGATATTCTTGGCATGATCATCTTTCGTAAAAAGAGACTCAGATTATATAAAATATTTAGGGACAATAGACATTTGATCATCTTAATCATCATCATCGTTCAAAAAAAACATTTCCAGTTGTTCATCATTCTCAAACACTTGAAAATATTCCATGTTATCAAGTAAAAAAAGGTCGGAATTCTCTTTCTACTTGAAAATATGCTTTTCTTTGTATATTGTCTAGGTTTGGCAATGAGGCCGCCAAGGCCAATGAATCTACCTGATGATTCTTGTCCCTTGGAATGAAATAAATGTTGAAAGAAATAAGATTCCATCAATTCGTTGACTCTTTTGAAATATAACTCAATTCTTTCCTTCTTGATTTTATACCTCTGAGTGACTTGATTAATCACCAACTCAGAGTCACCAGTCACAATTTGATGTTCTATATTCATTTCTTGTGCAAGAGTCATCCTCTGAATCAAATATTCATATTCTGCCTCATTATTAGCACATGAAAATTCCATTCTAACAGCATGTGGATGCACAATCTTACTTGGACTCATAATAAAAATTCCAACTCCACTCTCGGATCTTGAACAAGCTCCATCGAATGACATCCTCCAATAACCTTCAAACATATACTCTTGATTATCCATGTCTTCAATTTTATCTAGGCTTTCACTATGTTCCATGTCTAGTATGGCATAATTTCCAATCCTGACATCTATATAATCTTCCATTAAATCATTATATTTATTTTTGAAAGAGAAGGGTTTCTTGGGTTCACGAGGCACCTTAATCATTTCTCCTTATTTTCTTAGCAACATCATGCAACTTCCATCGTTCTTTATATATCCCCTAATCATGGATGTCCAATCTCTTCCCAATGCAACTCCATATATCAGAGGAAGGTCTACCAAAATAATATTGAAACTGTAATAATATGGGGGGCTTTCATGATCCAAGAATAAAGGTCCTTGATTTCTCCATAAGATGACACTTTTCTAGAATCAATTGCATAAATACTTTCACTAGTTTCAGAATATTTGGTACAACTCATGCCCAATGCCTCCATGACTGCCAGTGGCATGATATTATTTGTTACACCAATGTCAACTAAACAATTATCCAATGCAACATCATGATTTTCAATTGAAATGTAAAAGGGAGGAATTTTACCTCTCATCTTGGCAGTTGACTGGTTATGGCTTTGTTTCGGACTAGTAACAACAACTTCTACTTTTTGAAATGGATCATCCAACAATCTCAAGATGTTTTCCCTTTGTTGGGGAATCTTCACCACTTATGTAAAAGGCAGAGTTATCCTTAATTTTCTTAATTCCTCTAAAACATTGTATGTCATCTCACTAGAGTTTTCCATTAGGTGTTGCTTCTTATTTCCAACATTATTTGTTGTTTTCTCACCTGCTCTTTTCTCATTTGTTTTCTCTTTATGTTTTTTTTTTTTTTAATAGTCATTCGTATTCTTGGATCTATTTAGAAATCCTCTTGTCTGGGTGACATTTTCTTGCGAGTTGGGTTTGTTGTCGCCTTCTTCAAATATATACATGGATGTCTCGCATCTGTCCATCTGCACAGTTTCAGAACTTTCAACAGGTGAATAATAATTGTCTTGATCAATTATTTTCTCATCATACACATCATCCAGAACATCTGCATTGGGAGTAGGCTACCTGGGAACCCTTGGTATTTGCGGATTATCTGTGTTTTCAAACCTCACTCTGTTTTCTTGGGGAGGGTTCCTTCTTTTCTTTAGGATTTTCCACATAATTATCTCCCCTTCTTAGTCTGGCTATCTCATTTTGTATTTTCTTCATAGTTATATTCAATTGTGCAATTGAGTTTCTTGTGCCACCACATGATCAACCTTTACGTTTGGTATGGTTCCCTTGAAAAATCCTCCTCCAATTGTTCATCTTTGATCCATTCATGGCTTGAATTATTCATTTTTTCTTGAACTGGAGGATCCTTGATTATCAATACTTAATCCTACTAGTTGCCTTTGTACTTTTACCAGTATAATGTCAGGGTCGACACCCGTTTCAATCATAATTTATTCCATCTTAGTATCTTTAGTCATTTCCTCCTCCAAGGTATCCATTTGGGATGTTCTTATGGCGTATTTCACATTCGAGGGCATTGCATTCTTATAACAATCGAGTACGACTGGTTCATTCAGTATTTTATCTTTTGGAATTGTACTCAAGGTTTTATTGAACTTGATATTAAAATCTTGTATTCTTTCATTCTTCCTCAAGCCAATCTGGGTGAAATTAGTGAGAAGGGTGTGATAATAAATTGGAGGGGCTAAGATAGTTAGGAACATGGCTTCGATATCATTAAATGAGTGAATTGATCTACTGGGTAATGTTGTATACCATTCATACACTCTTCCTGATAAGGTTTGCAAAAATAACCTTACCATGACATCGTCATACTCAACACGATGAAAATCACAAACATCAAGAAATAAGTGAAGCAGCCTCTTTGCATCGATTGTTCTGTCTCTAGAAAATTCCTTCAGGGTACCCTTAGGGAGAAAAGAGAGATCATGTTGCTCACCTAGAAGATTCAAAGGGGAACCTCTTATTCTTATTTTATTTTCAACCCTTAGGTTTTCATTATTTCTTATAGCATCTCTTCCACCTCCTTGTCTCTCCTCATGATGCTCGTCTCGTAGTTGTTCACTTATTTATGCCATATCTAGAGAGATTCCAGGACTATAATTTTCACTTATCAGAACAACAATTTGCCTACTTTTAATTCTAGTAATGGGTCCCTTGAATTCATCCAGCTTCAATCCCAACCTTGTTCTCGTGCTACTCTAGCTAGCCTATGGTTTCTTTGGTCTTTTCACTCGTCTCTACTCTGTCTCTGGAGGATATATCTTTCTTATTATTGGTATAAGATCTATTAGGACCATTCTAATTCTTCATGGATCTTGGCTATCATTATTACCAGATTGTATAGCTAGTGTAATATGCTTCGTTGATTGTTCAATCCAATTTCCAAGTGGGGCTGAAAAGACTGGTAAAAGTCATATATTTAAAAAAAATGCTAGACCAGGTTCCAAATTTCATTTCGCTCCCCATTGTGGTCACAAAAAATGTTGACGCTTGAATCCGTTAGGACCAAAATGGAAACATCACGAGGATATAAATCCCCCTATGTTTTTATAGAAGTGGTACTCCTCTTTAATTTAATATTTTCTTGGGAATCTAGATATTTAGAATATGGGACTTTATAGAAGTTCGTCGTGGTAATCAAAGAAATATAAAAATTGTAAGAAAGATAAAATGAAAATGCTTTCTTTTATTTTTAAACAAATTTCCTGAGAAAGGACCAGGAACCGAGCACATTCACACATTTAAAGAAAATAAGAAAAATTTCCTCACATCCATCATAGTTTAAAATAAAGATTTTTGATCACATAAAAATAAAAGAAGATGATCTTCAATCATAAGATAAATTTAACAAATTTGACACATGGGAAACTTAAATAAAGATAATGATAGACCAATCTAAAATACTTTATACTCAAAACTCAGAATTACAAAGCACAGTTGAAACTGATCCTGAAATAGCTCTCTTGAAATTTCTAAAAAATATATAGTCTGTTACATATTCTTTGAAATATAAAATGCGTTTGTCTTAAAGATTGTGATTGGGGCTCCCGTGGACCATAAAGAAAAAATACACAAGAATTAATCTTGTAGAAGGAGGATGATGGGAGTTAAAAGAAAAACAACACCTGGAAAGAAGAAAAGAGAAGTTATCAGACTTCAGTTAAACCTTTCTATTCAAATAAGTGGAGTAACTAGATGAAGGAACTAATAAAGAAAGAAGGATGTGATCAACATAAACTTACTATGATGGTCTCTCATTTTTTTCATTTTCTTGTTGGTGTCCTTTTTTTGTCTTCATTAATAGTTATAGGAACCATATCAACTATTTCTTTCACATCGCTGGTCAATTTGTCGCTAGCTTTCTTGAACCATTCTTCAATCTAACGTTTCATTGGTGCCACGTTTATCTCATGCCAGATTTTTATGTTGAACATATTGCCCTCCAATTATCTCAAATCAATGGAAATGCCAAGTAATGCTTCTTCAATGTCTTGATTCTTCATGGAGTAGTCCACTAGATAATTTTCTATGTCGTCCTCATCATATTCAAGTATACCATAGAAATTTTCAACTGACAACCCCTTAAAAATCTCAACTTGTTCTTCAAACTATTGCTTTGTTAGGAATATCGAGTTGAGAATGTTGATATTATGGTAGCTGCGGGAGGTATTTACCTCCACGTGTAAACCTAACAAGGATAGAATACTCTGGGAAGTAAGAAGAAACCCTAATGAGTTGGCTAATAACCCTAGAAGACTTATCGGCTTAAGAAGATAATTTATATTAGGTTATTATCCTCCAAGAGAAGAAGTTGGCCATAAATAATATTATATACTGAACAGATAGATACCCAGAATGAGAAGTCGGCCTTGGAAGTCAGCCAGAATTAGTATAAATACAGGAGGCCAGTTCTCATTATGGCATGCAGTCTCAAAATTGTAGTGCCCAGTCTTGTGTGCATTGCAGTTGCCCAGTTTCTGCGCAGGTTTGGAGGAGAGTTGTCATTGTCGCTGCTGCAGCTAGCAGTTACGCTTGGACTATCTCTTGGCTAGGGTTTGGACTATCTGATTAGCTCTTTGTGATGTGCTATCCTTGAGGAAAGGTGTGCTACCCTCTGTTTGGCTATCTAGCCTAGGGTTTGCTTCCAAAGTGATTCTCTGTCAAGGTTAAGGTGCTCGAAGGGTGGCTTCGGCCTATGGTTGGGTGACAAGTGTATTTTCAATGGTAAAACGAGCAAACATCTTTCATATTCTAACAGGTTATGGGCCCACACCTCCTTCTTTTAGTCTAAATGCTGGAAGGAAACATAGCCGCTAGTATATTGAGCTTGCTGAGGAACTGCCACTAGGGTTACTAGCAGAAGCAGCTTCCAAGACATTGTCACTAGGGTTACTAGCAGGAGAAGTTGCAGAAACCCTAATCCTCTTGTTGAGTCACCTTAATTGAAGGGATTGACCTAATCTCTAGACAGATCAGTGCACCCTAGCCTAGCGCATCTCCCAGTACTCTTAGCAAGCCAAGACGTCAAGTTTGATTTTGTGTTCGAATCTAGGGTTTGACCAAGTAAAAGAAGCCATGACTTACTCTATGAAGTCAGAGAAAAAGTTAGATGGAGCTTCTAACTTCAAAGCATGGAAGAAAAGGATTGATCTCATCCTTGCCAAGAATAAAGTGATGGATATCATGAAAGGAAAGATCGTGAAACCAGAGTTTGAAGAAGGGAAAGATAAGGAACCGTAGAACGTTGTAGCTACGGAGAAGTTCAAAGATAGTGACATCAATACCATGATGATCATAGTGGATTCTATCAAATACCACTTGATATCCTACATCTCCCATCTTGACTCATCAAAGAAGATGTACGATGCCCTAATAAACCTCTTCTCAGTCAGAAACATTGGACAAGTAATGAGTCTGAAGAATGAGCTCCGTGACATGAAGATGAATGATGATGATAACATAACATCATATTTTGTGAGAATCTCTCAGTTAAGAGATCAACTACAAGCTATTGAAGAGATCATCTCAGAGAAGGAATTGGTAAATATAGTACTCAATGGTCTTCCCAAGACGTGGGATGCATTTGCTGCAAGCATGAACACAAGGAGGGAGTATCCAACATTTGAAGAAATTTGGACTTGCTATGCTCAAGAAGAATCAAGGATCATTGCAAAAGAGAAACCCCAAAAGAAGTAGGATGATCAAGCCTTCACAACAAGATTCAAGAATTTCAGGAACAAAAGGAAGTTTGGTTCAAGGAGGAAGCCAAATCAAGAGAAAGAAATTTCAGAAATACAATGCTTCAACTTTCGAAGGTATGGTCACTACAAGAATCATTGTCCTGAGCTAAGGAAAAGAAAGGAGAAACACGAAGCATCAATTTCCGAAGAAAAGGAACCTACAAAGAAGACTAAGCAGGATGAAAGAGACTTCTTCTCCTAAAGGTAACAATACTCTTCTTATTTCTTGTACATATCTTGTATATCTATCTCTTGGAAGATAATGTGTTCCAAGAAGAACTATACCTA
>ML864706.1:14877-37244 GCA_009831015.1 Picea engelmannii
AAAGGAACCTACAAAGAAGACTAAGCAGGATGAAAGAGACTTCTTCTCCTAAAGGTAACAATACTCTTCTTATTTCTTGTACATATCTTGTATATCTATCTCTTGGAAGATAATGTGTTCCAAGAAGAACTATACCTATGGAATAACAACAAGATAAGAATGGATATCATTAGATAATACACATGAAAAGATGAAATACAAATCATGTGGAAGCTATTGCAAGATAAGTTGAATCAATCATGAAGAGACTTAGAAGAAGAAAAGACAAAAAGAAGTCAGCAATCGAGATGAAATTGGAAAAATACTTGTGACGTTTTGTAGAAGACAACAAGACGAAAGCGTGGACTCTGTTAGACAACAGAGCCAATTATATATTGCAGAAGACAATAAGGATGCAGATGGAAGCGTGTACTCTGTTAGATGGAGGGAGCCGATTATATGCACTCTTACATGAAGAAAGGATTAGGAGGGAGTTAATCCTATGATCCATTGAAGATGATGAAGTATATATCCATGGTAGTAACCATGAAAGACAGTATGTGTTCATTTCAATCTCAGAATAAGTCTTCCTAGAAGAGAATCCTTAAAGTATCCCTGGTTGTCTATCTAGATCCATGATCCTATGATGAAAGGAAGAAGTGGAATATCTAGGGCATGGAATCTATAAGAAACTCCATGGACCCAACAGCTAAAGAAAAACATGAGGAAGAACATGAAGATTCCAAGAAAGAAAGAGAAACCAGAACAACCAGTCATTGTATCAAGAATCACAAGATTACCAGCCTGATATGAACTCACTAAAAGAAATCAAGCAGAAGAACTGAAAGTCGTGATAAAGAGCAGTGTATGGAAGACTTATGAATGAAATCATTGTGAGATCTAAAACTAGAGGTTCTCCCAGATGGAGGGAGAAGAATATGATGATTACTTGTTCCAGTAAACCAGACTTATCTCTACATGAGTCATTATATCATCCGCAACATCCATGAGTTGGAGTTCTACATCAAATGAATGTAAAGAATGTTCTCTACAGAAATTGAATAAAGAGCATATGAAGAGAAACCTCAAGACCCTGAGGCATACCAGAAAGAGACCCTTGAATGCAAACAAGAGATGACAACTTGGTGGAGAACCTCCAGTGCACAACAGAAGTGTGGTGAAGAGTTTCTATAATAGAGATATTGTATCAAGTTGATTACTCAATAGATCAGATCTCATGATGACAAAAGAAGTGCCACATGGATATGTTCCAATTTTTCCAACAATGATATACTCTATTGATCAGAGCTACATGAATCCTTCAGAGAAAACCAGTGTTCCAGACCAAAGTACATTTGAAATCAAGCATTACATTATCCATGATGAAGTCCAAAACGGAGAAAGTGGTTCTCCAATACATATCTCCACAAATGAGCAGATAAGCAGACATTTTGGTAAAGCTTCTATCCAATATGAAAGATTTTGTGTACTCAAGCTAGAGCTCATGGAGACAACTTCCTTATTGAAAAAGGAAGAGATGACTCCTAGGTTGGGAGGGAGCATTGAAAATATTATTGAGGACATTCATTTTCAAGATTGAAAAATAGTCGAGCTTGGACAGATTCTTTCCTGTTCGGAAAAGGGATTGAGATTTCTGACGGACAACAATTTCCCATTGTGGTTAACATGGGAAAAGGTCCATATTGTTGATGTATCATAGACAACGACTTCCCATTGTGGTTAACATGGGGATTGGTCTAGGGAAGTCTCTCTTCTTGAGGGTTACTCAAGAATATTGGCCTGCCTCACCGGACAATGATTTCTCATTGTGGTTAACATGAGGAATGGTCTATTATGGAGGTTGATACATGATAGACTTTTCCTCTTGTGGTTAATAGAGGAACTGGTCCGAACATTCATTCCTTAGGGTTTATACATTCTCTCTAGGGTGCACTTTGATTAGTGTAGGAGGAATGGCCCAGAGTGGGGAATGGTCCAGGCTCAGGAATCAGGGACAAGCATTCCTTAGGGTTTATACATTCTCTCCAGGGTGCACTTTGATTAGTGTAGGAAGAATGGCCCAGGGTGGGGAATGGTCCAGGTTCAGAAGGCAGGATAGTTATTCTTCCTTGCTTGAGAAGAATAGTCCAGAGATCTCATTGTTCTACTCCGAAGGAAGACATTCTTTCATATCTCACAGACGTGAGTGAAAGATTGGCCCAGATGATTCAGTTTATGTCATAACATTGTTTCTGTGCAGGTTGATATCAGATGATTGTTATGAATATTGTATGACAATAGATGTATACTACTATGGTGGATGTGTTCCACTGTTTGTGACTATACATTACTGATCAAGTACTTGTTTTCTACTTGGTGTGGTAGTGTACCACTGGATTGTAGTTATGTACTACTATGGATAGACACAGTTGTGTTCTATTTTGATCTGATTTCCTTGAAGACTATCAAGCAATTTATTGGAAATAATTATCAACCAGATGAATGATGAAGAGAGATTTTCCAGACAGAAAATGGTTCAGAACATTTACTCTTCTAGATTAGAAGAATGGCTCTTGTATCACTCTGTGGAGTGAGCATCATGTCTGATTACTCAGATAGAGTATGGTTTCAAGAGATGATGCGACTAATGATGATGATGGTGCTCATGATCTAGTCTATATAACTATGTTGATGCTACCGGGTGAATGGTATGTTTTGTGCTCAAAGACCATTACCTGTAATACCTCCCTAGCTAGGAGGGAGTGTTGATATTATGGTAGTTGCAGGAGGTATTTACCTCCATGTGTAAACCTGACCAGGATAGAATACTCTGGGAAGCAAGAAGAAACCCTAATGAGTTGGATAATAACCCTAGAAGACTTGCCGGCTCAAGAAGATAATTTATATTAGGTTATTAGCCTCCAAGAGAAGAAGTCGGCCATAAATAATATTATATACTGAACAGACAAATACCCAAAATGAGAATTCAGCCTTGGCAGTCAGCCAGAATTAGTATAAATACAGGAGGCCAGTTCTCATTCTGGTAGGCAGTCTCAGAATTGCAGTGCCTAGTCTTGTGCGCACTATAGTTGCCTAGTTTCTGCGCAGGTTTGGAGGAGAGATGTCGTTGTAGCTGCTGCAGCTAGAAGTTATGCTTGGACTATCTCTTGGGTAGGGTTTCGACTATCTGATCATCTCTTTGTGATGCGCTATCCTTGGGGAAAGGTGCACTACCCTTTGTTTGGCTATCTAGCCTAGGGTTTTCTTCTGGAGTTATTATTTGTCAAGGTTAAGGTGCTCGGAGGGTGGCTTCGGCCTATGGTTGGGTGACAAGGGTATTGGCAATGGTAAAACGAGAAAACATATTTCATATTCTAACAGAGAATTGGTTTGGGGTATTGTACTTTTTTAGTACTCTTGGATAAGTCTATATACATGAGCCTCTTGAATAGTTATTCTCCCTTTGATATAGCTTGGTTGTATGCTTGAACAATATTATTCAAGTTTTTTTATCTTTTCTTTCCAGCACGCGTTCAACTGGTTTATCTGAATTGGGGAGGGCAGATCCTCCTCTATTCTCCTTAGTTTTTTCATGTTGGAAACTCTGTTTCCAAAGGGTAGTACAACATCAAGGTAAAAACATTCTTCATTTTTCAAGTTGGATTGCAAATACTCATGAAAGGCATGTGCCCTCAATCCAAAAGAAGTAATGTTTTTCTAAGTTTCCCATGCCTCTGTGATCAATGCCATTGTTTTCTTAATATTTATTTCTACATAGCTCACGGCTGATGTAAGTAGGCTTGAATATCCTTTCAATTCAACAACGGGTGTGGTGGGTTCGACTATTGTCAAAGGAAAGGAAATAAGTGGAAGATGCATTAAGGAGTCTTCTAGTTCCTTGATCCTTTCTATCAACTTTTTGTTTTATGCTTCAATACCACTGATGGAGTCATCCATAGAATCCCAGTTGCTCTATGAATGTTAGAAATATGGGAAGGCATCATATCTCTTAGGTCAACCTATGGATGATATTTTCATTTCTTATTCTTCATATCACCTTTCTCAATAGTCAATTTCTTGGATTCCCTATCAAAGACATCTCTCGGAAAATAAAATGACTCTTCATCATTGAAAGTCTCATTGTCAATGATTTCCAATGATGAATTATGATGGGTCGTGTTCCCTAGCTGATCCATTGTTGGAAACATCTTCTCGATATCCACCTCGAGCTCCATGTCTTCAAGGGAGAATTTGTTGATGTCACTTTCTATGCAGTGGTCTTACTCCTCTTGCACAACATTTTTCCTCTTTTTTCTCAGAGGAAGCTTGTGTGAGACCTCCTTTTTTCCCTAAGGGGGATTCTTTCCTCCTTTTCTGTTGGAACTAGTGTTGATAACTTTCCTGGTTAGGTGGGCCACTGGAGCATTGCTCAGAGATGTGGTAGTCTTAGGAGTGATAGTTGGGGAATGTGCGCTCTTCTCACTGTGACCCTTTCCTTTCTGCTTGTAAAACTCATTAGTACTAAGTACTGTCTCCAAGACACTAGAATTGTGAGTCGGAGAACCTAAGTTATTATCTTCTTATTTACTCATAACATTATGAATAAATGAATTGTTGAATCCTACTATGAGCATATGTTCCACAAAAATTCCGTTGTGGTCAAACCTATTTATATTTTTAGCATATTTCGGATTCATATTGTGGAAGTGGTTCGCAAAATCATCAATTTTGTTTATATTTCTGAATATAAAGTCTCCAATTTTCCAAGGAAAGGGTATGAATTTATTTTTATGTTTCTCATGGAAAAAGTACAGCCATAAATTATATTTCCTTGCAACTTCCTTAATAAACATTTTATCAGATACATGGCATGGAATAAAGGAGGGATTTTCCTTAAAACCAAAAATACTGATAACATTGATATTTTCCATTTGCTCCAACATCCCCTTTTTATCCAAGAATTTATTTGCCTGGTCGGATATTATGGGGGTATCTTTTCCAAACAATAGTCCTTTAAAAACTGAAATGAAATCATTGTAAACTCCATAAAAATGTAAGGAAGTCTCATGTCTCCACAATGCTTGGTACTAGAAGGTAACTAAGTCAATTTCACAGTTCACCCTCTTACATATAGACAATATTTGAAATTGACAGGAAAATGCTATCACAAACACCAAATAAGAAGCCATAAATAATTTCTTGTCTTTTTTATACTCTGAAAAATTAGGAGGAGATCTCAATGGAAATCGGTTTTCCCCAATAAAAAATAGATTTCTCTTTGACTGTAAAATATAAGATATAAAGAATCAAGCAGGAAAGGTTGGCGGTACTTTCTTGGTCAGTCATCCTGGTAAACAACCAAGCAATTTCCCGAAAGGCGTTTTTGAATGAGTCGACCTGCAACCTGGTAATTCCTTCTGGGATAACTGTGGGATTATCCAAGAACTCAAGAAATAGGTCGAGGTTGTTGTCATTCTTTTTTCAGGAAATCCCTGCAATCCTCTCCTTTGAAGGTAAGTGTTGGCTCAGGGATATTCAACATCTTACAGAACACTTGAGGTGAAAGAGAGATAGGATAATGGTCTTGAAGTTAAATAATCCGCTGAATTGGTATGTATTTCTCAACGCACCATGCAACCAGTTTCTTGCAGTCGAAAACCTCAGGGACACACTCTGCAAGAGCAATTCCAGATGTCCAGATCACTTCCTTCTAAGTAGAAGGGGATGAATAGTAAGAATACTCTCTAGACCACTAAAATTTATGGTCCTCGCGCCTAAAAATATTCAAAGTATCACTACAGAACTGTTGTCGAGTTGTTGTGGCCATAAGTTGGTGAGAGTGTTTTTTTAATCCAAATAATATTTGAAATGAGCACTTTGGAGAGATAAAAATAATATAATCTTCGTAAAATCGTGAATTAATGCAATTTAATTAGAAATCTCCTCGAGCCCTTCGCCTATTAATGATGATATTTATCGAACCTGCATGATGAGTTATTAGAATTCAACCATACTAAATGCGTATTGGGAAAATCATGAAGGTGTCGGGGACAGATGAGAGAAATTAGGATATGGGAGCTTTTGTGAACCCGCCAACCCACCAACCCATCATTTTTTAAAAACGACTAAGTATAGTAACTAGAAAGGGAAAATATAAGGGAGAAAACAAAATGGGAAATGAGGGTAGGTATATAAGAGGGAAAATAAATGGAAAAAATAAGTTGGGAAAATAGAAAGGGGAGGAAAATTTCAAAAGAAGAAATTGATCTCAACATGTTTCCTTGTGTATGGATTTACCTTCATGCTGCTCAACATTGTTAGTTGACACATATACTAGTTTAGACTTCCAATGCCATAATCTTTTCACATTCAAGTATGAATATGCATTGTGTTGCGTCAGAATTGATGATGCATCCTCACTAACTCACTTTATCAGACACAATTCTCGACTATTCTTCGGGTGAGACCTCCTTCCCTTGTAGAAGGTTGAATATGTCAGTGCTACTATACTACAATGATATTTTTTTTGGTAACTTCTGAGAACCTCGGTCTCCAATTTTTCACCAACAGTTCTCATTCTTATGGAGAGGTATCCTGAAAGAATATATGTGCCTCAAAGATCATGCTTTCATGAAAAATATATACTCATGGGTGGAATTGAAACACTTGGATAATATTTTAATAATCAACGATTTGGAGTCCTCCACATAATGATAACTTCTATGTGAGGGGCCCACTCCCACACGTTTAACTCTTACATTTTGGGATTAATTATTTCAAACAAATCATTTCTTTCCACAAGGTCACAGGGTCGGTACCTTGTGATGTATGGAAGCTATTATGCATTGGTACAATCTCATCACCGAGGCTCCATTAGAATCGATAGTGTGCACAAGGTGAAATTCGTTCCGATGAAGAATAATCCAATAGAAGTGATTTGATAGCCTGCCAGATTTCATATTTTGGGAAGAGATTTGGTGTTTGTGTATTTTTTTCACTTCGATAAGTAATGTTCCAATGAAGGTTCATTTGATATCCCTTGGTACTCGTTTTAGGGTTTAAAAGGATTTGCAATTGATTCATTAAGAAAAAGGACCTTACAAAAGGAGGGTGAAACTTCATAACATCTCTTATTATAATATGTGTCCTTATGTTAGGATTGAGACTGCATAGAAATAACATTATTTTCTTGTATGAGTAGCAAATCAAGTTAGTAGTGATAAAATTCCTTGCTAAAATTTTGATTGGGGGACCCACTGAAATCCTCTAGGAAAAACAATTTTAGTAGGAAATTGTAGGGGCACAACACCACACATACGGGTAGGGAAACTAATCTCGAAGCTTCAATAAGTGTTACCTCTTAGGGAGGTGTGACACTTTCGAAACCCTCATACATGTACTAATCCATGTAGTCTAGCAAACACCAAGACAAGAAAATAGGGGATATCTCTTTACTTGCCTCAACGTGACCTCGTTCTTAACTCATGTGTTAGATCAACTTCCTGACACACATGTTGTGAAAATGGATTTATGATTTCACTAGTGACTTCTAGGTTCATTATAGGTGGCCTTGGAGATTTTACTCTCCAATCCTACACCAAGGCCCTAAATCCTCTCTATTGTTGGGTTTCTATGAAGAAAAAGAGTCCAAATAGATTTTAAATAAAGGATTTATTTTCTACATGCTAGTTTATTACTCAAGGGAGTGAATGCAACTTCAATGATTTTTTGAGTCTTTTCCAATCCAAAGAATAAAAATTATGTATGAAATAGATGAAACTTTTATGTTTGATGAAATATGTCTAAGAAAGCGAAGATATCTTTTCTTTTTCATATTTTACAACTAAAAATACAACCTCACATTCACACAACAACCATACAAGAAAAGAAAAATAAATGAACAATATCCTCAAACACGAATCACACCAATGTAATATTTTTAAAACACTCAAAAGATTTACCCTAGCACATGTTTTTTGTTTTTCTTTGAAATGCAAGATTTTCTTAATCTAATGAAGAAAACAAATACGCAAATCAAACCATCAAACATCAAACTAATGGATGTATGATATTGATAGTGATTCTACCAATCACACTCCAATTTCAATATGAGATCAAAAACCAAAAACTCAAACAAAGATCTATTGGAAACACTAGTCAGGTCACTACTTGCTAGGTAACTAGCTCACACAAACAAGAAATCCCAACAAAAACACTCAAAATACCTCAAATTCACTTCAAATTATGAGAATCAAAGAAGAGGCTCGAATAGGGATTGGATCTAGACTATCAAACCTCTAACAAAGTCATAAGACTAGGAAAAGCACAAATCTGATCAGGCTTATTCCAAAAAAATTGAAAAGCAGTCACGTACAGGGGAAGTCGTGGACCATCAATAATACAACATGCAATTGTTATATAGGTGTTTGCAATATGTACTATAGTCATCTCATGACCATTCACTCAGGTATGAATAGACAAAGTGTGACCATCTACAAAATTTGGGAAAAAGGACCTAGGTTAGGTCCATATCTGTTAGATCTTGAAAGAACTACTCCCTGAGTGAGTGATCAGGAATAGTCATGCCTACAGATATTTTTTAGAAAACCAAAAGGTAGGGGAAATCCAAACCTAAGGAAGAATCACATATCCTTCCCCAATGGAGTTTTCGTCGTTTTTTTTGTGTGGAGAATTCCCTCCTACGAATAGATGGGCACTCCCTTATATATTCTCATGATATGAGATAGACTGGAGGATATATCACTACAAGGTTTTTCATAGATCAAGCATATTTATTCGTTATTATGTCAGAAAAAGAAAGGAATACCTTATGATCTAGAGGTTTTCCTTTTTTATCCCGGTTGATGCATCTCTAAATATCTAGCTCCAGCTCCTGCTACATGCTTCCTTCACACAAGGAGACAACAAATACCAATCTTCAAACCCCTCTAGGAATTAGCAAATAATATATCTATATTATATCTAATTATATCTACTCAAGGGTAGACTAAATATAACATATATAACTGAATGCAATAATATTGGAAGGGGAAAACGATGTATATCTATTTAAATCAATGGAAAAATATTACATAAATCATGAAGACATACCTTGAGTCATGAAATAATTCCTCCATGGTCGCTTTCTCCAGCTCCTCCTTAACCCTCACATAAGGAAGGTTGACCTTAAAAGAAGAGCAAATTATAGAAGAGCTCCTCTAAGAAAATTGCACAGGATAAAACTATAATAGATTCTTCCTTCTCTTGGCCATGGAATTCCTTCTTCATATAGATGGGTGGAGGAGGATATGGGATGCTTCTAGATTTATAGAACTCAATGAACCTCGACTAGATTGATAGTTCCTAAGCTTGTATCATGAGATAAATAACTCACCTAACGTTGATCTCCTCATAACTCACCAATTCTATAAGGATACAAGGGTGACCATGAGCTACATTGGTGCAACTAGTGACCAGTTGCATGTTGTCAACTATGCAAGATGTGACCAGTCACACTCTTCTAATGGTACATGGTGTGATTTCCCCTAAAATAAATGAAAATATAGGGTAAAATAGTGTTCCTCAGTATTGAAACATCAATGGGTTATCTATATGTCGTAGGGTGGAAAATAAGGTTGTAACACCAAGGATAGGTAGTTTTATTCACTTTAGGAAGAGGTTTTTTAATTTTTCTATTCCATATAAAGGAATATTAAGACATGATCTTTCACTCAGGAACCTATTTCATGGGACCCATGGGTTTATTTCTATCCTGGTGGTCTCTTAAATACAACCTAGAAGATGATTTTGCAATGGCCCCTGTGTGGATTATACTACCTCATACTTCAATTATGTTCTAGGATGATATTACTCTTAGATATTGGGAATAAGTTTGGTAATTTTATTTATAGAGTAGAACCAAAATGTAGTTTGTACTTGTGTGCCAGAATTTATGTTGAAGTGGAATTGTAAAAGGGCCTCCCATAGGCAATACAAATTAATATGGGTAGATAGATCCATCTTCAAGCCCCGCACTATGAGCAGATTCCATTCAAATTCAATTCATATCACTAGTTTGAACACTATCGATAATTGTCCAAAGATATAGGAAAATAAGTTTTCCTAAAAGTAGAACATGAACACCATCAATAATCAAGAACATAATCATTTCAAGATAGTCTCAAACAAGAGGAAAAATAACCATCCCAAGGTGGCACAACAAATTTAAATAAAAAAAATTCCATCCATTGTGAAGAGAAATAGATATGAGGTTCTTGAAGTTACAAAGGAAGCAAGAAAGGATAGTGTAAGGGAAGACCCATCCATAATCTCATCAAAGACTAAATATGTATTAGAAGCATATGAGGTACCAAAAAAAACCAAATATGGTAACAAATAAAACAGAAAGGGATCCAATGCATGAAATACTTCAGGAACAAAAAGGGACTTCCATGGAAACAAAGGAATTCCTATGGAACCAACTCCTTTGAAACCATCAGAGGAGGAAGCAAAGGAGGAAGAAGAAGAGGAAGATAAGGATGCAAGGGAAAAAGACCTTCTTGCTAAGCTCGTAATGTCGCAAGTATGTTTGTTTGAGACTTATGAATCATTATCTTTCATAAATGCCCTGAAGAAAGGATCTCATCCCTATTAACCTCTCACAAGGGGAAGCAAAATTGGTGTAGGAAAATAGAGAAATAGAAGCAAAGTCAAATATATTCTTGGGCCATCAGTCAACTCCAAAAATCGTTCTTAAGGGGAAGATAAATTTCCAAAAGAGTTAGTTATGTATTTCAAACTTGTTTTAATTATAGGCCAATTCTATAGGATTCATACCTATAGACCTCTTTGTTATGAGTCTGAAATAGATAGAGCAATTAATCCTTCAGGAAATCATTTTGAAGTTTGGACATTTTTTGAAACTTGAAATTTCAAAAATCCTTTTTTAATTGTATAATATGGTGTATAGTGTGACCACAATAAATTTTTAATACAAGTATTAATTATTTATATTAAAAAAAAGTATCACTACACTATTACATAGTAATTAGAATAATTCATCATTTAATTTTATGTTTCGTGCCTTTTTTAATCCAAATTTGGTCTACACAAAGACGATTAGCTATATGCATATGCTCTACGATGATCATCAATAGCAAGGTTCAAGGCTATGGGTGAGGAATGAGATTATGTTGTTGGTGTGAAGGGCCACATTCCATCACAATCAATTTCCACTCCTACAATAATATCAAATCATAAGGAAATAATATGAAATGTAAAGTTGCAAGGAAAATAATTTTTATTTTTTTAAGAAAAACGTATATCGTGTATTTAAAAAATAAAACCATGAAACCTTTCCTCAATGGTAATAAGAGAATATAAAAAGGAGGATAAATGAACTTGGGGATGTTGAAGGAATAAGGACGCTTGAACTTCCATCTACCCTCCAACAGATACATCCTTCTATATACCATTTCCCCACAAAGGAAGAGGGGTTCTCTAGTTGAGAGTGAAGAAAATGTTCCCACAATTCCTTGCGGTGCATGAAGATGAACCAAATATCATGTAACCTACATATTTCCAAATATTAAAGAGTCTAGTTGAAGCCAATTGAATTTCAATTTTCCCATTAAATTTTCTAGAGTAAATAATGTCTCCTTGTACATTGATTTATCTCTTTGTGTTTTTTATTTTTCTATGTTAACTATGCATTTTTAGTGGCTTCTCTGAAGATTTGATTACTATTCTATGTATTGTTTTATGATCCAAATGCTTAAATATCATAAAATAACATAAGTACACACCATGTACATAATTTCAATGTGGAGCACAACTCCAATATAGATAATTACACAATAACTCCTTAAAGAATAGGGGAACCCCCTCCAAATAACCAAATGTTTTTCATACTTCACAATCCCCCCCTCAATAATGAATACACGATCTCTTATATATATTTATTCACACTTTCACATGAGGCCCCTTTATCACTAGGATAACCCTATTACATATGTATTTACACATTACATTTACATTTAGGCCCATATATCCCCCCCCTTAGGGTCATTTCATATACATTTAGTCATATATATTCCCCCCTTGGGTCATAATAGAGTACCCTACTTCAAAAAGCTTTGTCCTCAAAGCTTTGCATTTAAAGGCTTCACATGTGATGAAACCAAGTAATATGATTTTCTTATGTTCCTTCTTTCTTCATTCCATTGTTGATGATCTATCCATCCAAAACCAATTATTTTCGGTCTTAATCCTTGGTGTCTAGTTGTTGAATAATTTTATTTCCTTTGATTCCATGTATTTTTGTTGAAGCTTATCCAATTTGTATTCGTTTTTGGTCTCTGATAATATCTTGTTGAAGAGTAGTTTGGTGATGCCTTGTTCCGTGAATATTGACAAGTATTCCATCTTCTTCCTTCATAATGTTGATATTGTCCTTCTTGTCTTCCTTGAAATGTTTCTTGGTAATGAGGGTGTCGATACGGTTTCACATTTGATGGTATTCCTTCACTCTGCACATGCATTTCATCTATATTATTTTCAACGACAATGGAATCCTCGATCATCTTTTCTTGGTATTTGATTACTCTATCCTTCAATATAATACCATCATATTTCTCATATACATCCTCTATATGGAGTTCAACTTCTTCAAGTATCTTTTGTTGACCTTCTTGAATCTTGTCTTGTTTCTTCTTTTGAAGCTGCAATGTGATCCCATCTAACAAATTTTGACATCCTTCTTTAATTCTAGCTTGTATTTCTGATTTTACCTCATCATTATTTAAGGATTCCTCAACCTTCATGAAAATTTCATCTTCCAGTATTTTTCTAGATTCTTCATTCAAGATTCTTCTTTCTTCTTTATTTTGAAAATTCTTCTTTTCTTCTTTAAATATCTTAACCTCATATAATAGTTTTTTATTATGGCTTTGTAATCTACATATCTCTTCATCTTTCTTTTTTAAATCTTCCCTTGATTCATCTTTTCCCACTTGCCTTTGCTAGTCTTTTCTTGCTTTAGGTTCTTAACCTCCTTAAGGAGTGATTGATTAAGGGATATTATCTTAGATATATCCTCACCCTTCTTCTTAATCTCTTCCTTTTCTTCTTTTAATTCATATTGAGTTCTATACATTTCCTCCAATTTTGTATCCCTGATCCATTTATCTGAGAAGATTTTTTCAAATTCTTCCCATGTGGAGTGGAGTCGAGTATCTTCATCAAGGCTTCACCACCACTTATGAGATCCACCTGAAAAATAAAAATATAACCCAAAAGGACCTATACCAATCCTCATAGAATATTCCTTTACCATCCTCAACTATTCCCTAGGACTGATTTCATCTGTATCTTCATCTCCACTAAAGTTAGGTATTGTCATTGATTCTTAATTAAGGTCTAACCCCAATCCTTGACTTTCAACCTTCGTATATTAAGGATAAATGTATCAAATAGTTATAATCCTTGTTCCAATATAATATTATAGGTTTTATCTTTTCAACGGATTTTGAATCAGATCAATCAGACATTCCAATAAAAAATTATGATAGTTTTAAGTCAACATACCTTGGAAACCTTGATTTGGAGCATGTCCTCCCGTCTGACCTTAGCTCTGATGTATCTCTGCAATTTAGGCCCTTCTTAGTCTGAAATTGTGACCTCTAGTACTATGAAAATTAGTCTCTGTAATTCCACAGGTTTGACCAAAATTGTATGTGCCAAGTGGAATTTATGGCAACTTCTCCACACCTTAATGATTTTTGGCCTTTCTAGGAGAGAGCACTTGTACAGCGTGCCCCGTGCACAGTAATTGATATAAAATTATTAAAATTGTACCAGAAATAATATGTCATGTCCATTATTCAATGCAACGTGTCTCATGATATTTGTATCCTCTATGAAGACTTTATGGTTGTTTTACCTGGAACACCTGTTTGAGACTAGTCAATAGGACTAGTTAGATACCCTATCTTACACAGGGTATATATACCAAATTAGGATGACCCAGAAGTTGAAATACATATGTATTTACAAAATTACATGTACATTTAGGCCCATATATGCCCCCCCTTAGGATCATATCATAAACATTTAGCCATATATATGCCCCCCTTGGGTCATAACATATTTATTGAGATAGTATTTCATTCATAGTTGTAGTGTTGGAGGGTTTATTCATATTTACATTAGTTTATGTGAAAATGTGTAACCCAATAGCTCTCTCTCCTTGAATATTGGTTTATATCTAACATTCAAGATTAGTGGAAACTATTATTTGGTTGTTACAATATTGTAAGGAGTTTCTAGATCTATTTATCTTGTGAATTTGACTATTAGAGGTGAGGGAAAAAACCAATATGATTTTCCATGGCTACAATGAGATAACTATTAAGTTTTAGAGTTTTATTTTGTTTCCTGTATATTAATTAGGGATAGGATAAACCCCATCAAACCTCAGGAATCAATCCCATTGTTGGTTTACACATTGATCAACACCTACAAGTTGTGCGACCATTTTTCTCACTAACTAACAAGCCATACGGGGTCACATGAGTCATATTCTTGATTAACACTTCATTTGAATCCATGTCTTATTCTCTTTTTCCTCTCATTGATTTTGATGTATTTCCAAAATTTTGACTTCATATTTTGTATGCTTCTTGAATGGTGTATGGAGAAATGGAGATGGCATTGTGTTGTTCTTTTCATTTGTGCCACCATCTCAGCCCTTGTATATGTCAACTAATGTCCATATTTTTTATGTTAATGATTGGTGATTAGAATAATTAAATTTTGGTTATGAATAGAGAGAATTTGGAAGTAAAATCATCTCCAAGCCAATAAGTGTCCATTGAGTTCATATACTTTTGCATTAAGGACTTACATTGCAAAAATATCCGACAACAAGAAACCAAAGGTAGTTTATTACTGCATCTTGCATGTCGGTCTTGAATTACATTTAGGAATCACAACAAACTATAAATTATTTGGGAATATGTGTTGGTGAAATGGACAGGATATAATCCTACCATTTATATATTGTAATCTCCCACAATGAATATAGGATAAGTGGAAAAGAAATTTTTCCAATGCTATAGAGAAGAAGAGAACCAACAATGATAGAGGGTCATCATGAATAAGATAAATAATAAGATCCCAAGGTTAGGTTGGATCAACTAGAGAAAAGAATTTCCACACCAACGTTGATGGTAACATAGTTGTTGCTAGTGGAGGGTATGGAAACAACTTCAACAAAGACTTTTCATGAATATTCTAAGAAACAGGAAAGGGAAGTAGATATAGAGAGAAATACTAAGATAGTGATGGGAGAATGAAACTATAGAAAAACGTAGGTACCTCTTAGTGTAGAGGAAAATGTAGACATCAAGCCATATTTGGCAAGTTGATGACATAAAAATGAACTAGTGGCTAAAACAGATGGAGGTGTACTTATGTGTACACAAAGTCATCAAGAAGAAAAAGATTGCATTTTATTAGTTGAATATTGAAGGCCATGCTTTGGCATGATGGGAGAGTGATGAAATAGGCAGAGCACTAGAAAATGAGCCACCAACGATCAATTGGGATATGTTTAAGAATGTGATCACAAATTAGTTCTACCCAATCGGATATGAGGAGGAACAACAAATTGAATGGAATTATTTTATGCAGAAGCAAGGGAAATCAATGCAGGAGTTCACAACAAAGTTCTCAAAGAGAGATATTCAATTGGGTGTCTCCCTCAAAAGACTAGATATGCTAATCAAGTATTTGGGAGCATTTCTACCTTAGATTCAACATCAATTGATGTTGTTCAAACCTAAGATGACCGATGAAGCCATTTTTCAAGACAATGCCTCAAAGGAGACAAGAAGAAGCATATTTTGGGAATGCACAAGCAAATGGAACCACAAGAGCAATAGAGAAAATGGAAAAACAAGAAGTGGAATGTATAAGCTGGTGAGTTGTTGGTATCAAGTCTTGGATTCATTTTTGTGTGAACATCCCATAGTTTGATGACTATGCGAGGATTGTGTATCAAATAAAGAACACAGACATTTCATAGTGTAGCATGCACCTATGTAAGTATGCGAGGATGGTGCACTAAAGGAAGAGTGCACACATCCCAAAATTTTGTGCACACCAAATTAAGTGCAAAGTTTTGAGGCCAAAGATCCTTTGTATATATGTTTGTGTTTTAAGGCTAGTGATCCTGGATGTAAAAGGCTAGTGCACCTGTATTGTAAATATAATCACCCTCAATATTGTTAATATAATCACATAACTATGTGCAGACTCAACACGGACAAAAAGAGATGGGGTGCTAAACTCCATAGAAAAAGGAAAAAGGGGAAGCTTAAATCAAGGGAATATTTTATTAATATTTCTGAAAGTTTAATTTATGGATAATTATTTATCCTAAGTTCTTGAGGGTAGGGAACAAGTCACCAAGTGGATAAAAGCTAGTCTTGAAGGTGACAAGTGTCTAGTTATGACCATGCAGATATATTATTAATCCTTATTGTATTTTTATGGAAAAATGATTTTGGACTTCATCTTGGCTACCATATGAGATTGAATTGTCTAACCATATTTGTATGTGGCCTGTAATGATCTGTACTTGAGAATTTTCACACATTCCAGGATCATTCAAACAAACTTTCTCTGTGAAGGAATACGTATTTCGTTGTAACTATTGGCATTTCTTAATCATGTGCTGGGAAATACATGTTACTATCGAAGAGGTGGTTTTCCAAGCTCGTGACCATTCTCTCCAGGTGAGATATTTTTTGTTGAAGAGGTGGGCTTGTAGACCCATGAGAATTCTCTCTAGGTGAGAGTTTTTTTATAATTGTTCCTTGGTGAACTGGGCATTAGATACAAGGATCTGAGACTGTATGTCCAACCTATTGTTGAAGCCTTGGAAGGGAAGTGGTGCAGCCGAAGGACTATTGAGTAGAGACGGGGCGCACTTTCTGGGGTGGGACAAGCATGTGGGAAATGAGGGACTATAAGCTAGTTTCACTAGTTGGCACCTTGGACCAAGTATTTTACTGAATATCAGACCATAGCCTAGAAATAGGGACGCTTTTTCCTGTGGAGTTTAAGCCCCAACTCAGGGGTGACCTATCGCTGAAGTATTATCAGTGACAAATTATATGGATGGGAGGAACGTTTGAGTCCTACACGCAGTTGGTGAATTTTCATAAATATAAGTCTCCTTCACAGGCTTGTTTAATTACCACATGCTCTAATGTTCATATTTTCACATGGGTTTATCTTCCTGTATGAAATTGCATCTGAATATTGTGGTTAATTATGTGTAATTTTATTGCATGTATGTGTGTGTGTGTTCCTTTTCCTATATGTTGTGATATATGAGGGCATGATAGTTATA
Organism: Picea engelmannii; assembly: GCA_009831015.1. Taxonomy (NCBI): domain Eukaryota; kingdom Viridiplantae; phylum Streptophyta; class Pinopsida; order Pinales; family Pinaceae; genus Picea; species Picea engelmannii. Next base: position 32,273 of record ML864706.1, read on the forward strand.
AGTTTTCTTGTTAGTTAAATGAATGATTAATATGTACAATATTGTTGCACATGAGAAGTATGACAATTATTATGTATTCATGTTAAGTTAAACTATGTGGTATGGTTCAAAGATACCAAGTAATGGTATGAAACACTGAGCATGTAGTGAATTATTCCGCGTTCACAAAGGCGATTGAAACTACGTGCAACATCATAATGATTATGCATTTAGTAGTATCATTTGTGCATATTGTTTGCATGCACAACTGTATATATGTGTAGAGAAGGGCTAAGAATGCATAAGATTTGTGAAATTTATTTTATTGTTGTAGTCGTATTAAATAAGTACACACGTAGGGAGAGACCCAACTTGGTTATGGGATCAGTACCTTAAGGTTGTGCACAATTATTTAGGTCTACTTGTAATAGGGAGTGTTATAAGGAGTATCCACAGACTAGTAATTTTGACGTAGCATGGTCCAGTAGTGAACTTGGGCTGCTATAAATAATATCCTAGCAGAAAAAGTTGAAGTTGTAGTGATGTGGACAAGCCTGGGAGGCTGGGGACGTTACATTCTAGTATCAGAGCCATTGGTTCAACACTAAACTTGTATGCAACATGAAATATACATGTGTGCTAAGTATTGGTGTCGTGCAGTGCAGAGTTTATTTTACACGGAAAATCATTGGTGCATGGTATAGAGTTGTGATGTGCGCAAAAATAGAGATGTGTGGGTGTGCAAAGGGGATGAACAAATTTCCAAAAGGCTTGGGAAGACAAGATGAAAAGCAAGGTGGAACAAAGGAAGAAAATGACTAAGCCACCATTTTTCAAAAATAATGTGCAAGGATAGCCAACTTCCAAGGAGTATATAATGATTGAGGAAATGAAAATGAGGCCAAGGAAACAACCAATGAAGTGTTGGGGTTGTGATGGAAACCATATTTTTAGAGATTTCCATCAAAGAGGTGAAAAATCAAGGACTACACATAGTGTACAGCAAGTTACAGTAGTTGAAGACATGGGTAGAAGTGTTCCTAGAATTTACATAGCCCTCGACAACAAGCAAGTTGAGTTTCAGTTGCACATGATCGAGGTGGAAGGAAATATTTTTTTTGTTTCCTAGTTTGTTTGTGACCTGCGAGACTAGCCTGCGGCTGAGAAATCGTGACTCAGGGGTATCTAAGCCATCAAAATCACCCCAGGATCGCACCCGACCTGAGCCACACCAACCCTTAACATGGTTAGATTTTTTGTCCCCACAGGTTTTGAACCGATGACTTTAACATCACGGAGTGCCTTAACAACACACTCCCTCATCGTCTATCCTACGCCTCAAGGACTAAGGTGGAATGAAATATTAATGATCAACCTATTTATATTTTAATTGACTCGGGAACTATTCATATTTATCTAGATCCTAAAATGGTTTAAATATTCCAATTGTCAAGAAGCAATCTTGGAAAACCTTGGTTGGTGCAGTTAGATACAGGGAAAAAAGGAAAATTAATGAGATGTTCAAGGCATGTTCAATGGAAATGAATGGAATGCACACAAACGTTGATTTGGATATCATACCTTTGGGCTCGTATGATTGTCTCATTGGTATGGATTGGTTGGACTAGCATCATGTTGTTCTAGATTGTTATAATAAGGCATTTACTTGCCTAGATGAGCAAGATAATTTGAAGACAGTTCAAGGAATTCCAAGAGTTTTGACTATCAAAGAAATTTCAGCCTTGCAATTAGAGAAAATCTACAAGAAGGGGTGTCAAGTATTTACAGTGCACATGGAAGAGGTACCCAAAAATAAAGTGTCAAGTGCTGAAGACTGCACAATACTAAAAGAATTCCAAGATGTCTTTAAAGAAATATCAGGGGCATCTAAGCCATCAAAATCACCCCGGGATCGCACCCAACTTGAGCCACACCAACCCTTATCATGGTTGGATTTTTTGTCCCTGCAGGTTTTGAACCAATGACTTTAACATCACGGAGTGCCTTAACAACACACTCCCTCACCAACTGTCCTATGCCTCGGGGACTAAGGTGGAAGGAAATATTAATGATCAACCTATTTCTATTTTAATTGAATCAGGAGCTATTCATAGTTATCTAGATCCTAAAATGGCTTAAATATTCCAATTGTCGAGAAGCAATCTTGGAAAACCTTGGTTGGTGCAGTTAGCTACAGGGAAAAAAATGAAAACTAATGAGATGTTCAAGGCATGTTCAATGGAAATGGATGGAATGCACACAAGTGTTGATTTGAATATAATACCTTTGGGCTCGTATTATTGTCTCATTGGTATGGATTGGTTGGACCAACATCATGTTGTTCTAGATTGTTATAATAAGGCATTTACTTTCCTAGATGAGCAAGCAAATTTGAAGATAGTTCAAGGAATTCCAAGAGTTGTGACTATCAGAGAAATTCCAGCCTTGCAATTGAAGAAAAGATATAAGAAGGGATGTCAAGTATTTACAGTGCACATGGAGGAGGCACCCAAAAATAAAGTGCCAAGTGTTGAAGACTGCACAATACTAAAATAATTTCAGGATATCTTTAAATAAATATCAGGGTTTCCATCGAAAAGAGATGTTGACTTCTCTATAAATATGATGTCGGGAGAAGCTCTTGTATCCAAGACTCCTTATAGGATGAGTATACTAGATCTAAAGGAATTCCAAATGCAACTCAAATATATTTTGAATAAGGGGTATGTATGCGCAAGTGTGTTGTCTTGAGGTGCCCCAGTACTATTTGTGAAGAAAAAATATGGTACGTTGAGACTTTGCATTGAATTCAAGCAATTAATAAATTAACAGTAAATAAAACGTATCCTTTGCCAACAATAGATGACTTGTTTCATCAACTGAGGGGCACAAATATATTTTCCAATATTGACCTTAGATCTAGCTATCACCAAGTTAGAATAAAAGAGGAATGTCAGGAAGTTGGCTTAGGTTGATGGACATTTGGTTTGGATTGTTGGTTTTCATTGATTTCAACCCTTGGAGAGTGATATTGTAGATTGATGTTAAACCTTATAGATTTATTTCAACCCTTTGATAAGTATGGTAGTGAATTATGGTAGCACAAAGGTATGGGTAAGGGACCTGAGTTTGGTTGAGGTATAAAGGAATGAATATCAATGTATTTGCAGGTAAGACTATTATAGATGGATATTGCATGTCATGTCATGTATAGTGATATGTGGAACACCACATAACTCCTCAAGGTTATACTTGTGAAGTTCGAGAACCCTCATGAGTTATCTAGAAGCCCCTAGAAGGTCAAAAAAGTCAATTTGTTCTAGAAGCTCCTAGAAGAAGTTTAGGAGTCAAAGTGGTTGTAACTAGGAGTTAATTATGAGTTAAGTTGTTACAAAAAGAAAATAATTAAAAATAAATTAGTTGCAACTAGAAGGGGTGATTTTATTATTTCTTGATAAAGTGGTTATAAGTGGAAAAGTGGTTAGAAGTGGGTTACCCTAAAAGAAGGAAGTTGGGTTAATTTAGTTAGAAGGTAACCCCTAGAGGAAGCTACTTGGAGAGTATAAATAAGAGAGAAAGGGTATCCTATTAGCACCTAATTGAGCACATTGAATATTTATTATTTTGTAAAGTTTTATTGCAGGTACCCATTGATACATATGAAGTTACACAAGTCTATAGTAAAAAGAAGGGTTGACAGTGAAAGTTTCAGAGTTGCAGAAATATTGGAAAACCCTAGTTTTTTAGGTGTACATGGGATGCAGTGGAAGAGTTTGTGTACATACATGGGATGGAAGTGAAGGAGGGGACATACAATTGGTAAAATCCATGAAATATTGAGTTTTTAAGAGTGATAGGTTTTCAGAGTCTGAAAGCAAGTTCCAAGGATGGTCTATAGTGACCAGTTATAACATATCTATCTACAAGTTCAAAAGGTATTTCATCTTCTTATGTGTAGTTCGATATTGTTGTCTACATGTGATATGGTTATCGAAAATTGAGGATTTTACCTAGAGAGAATTTTGGTTGTATGGGACCTATGGTATGAGTTGGATCTACAGAAATACAATGTTGGTTATGTTAAGTACTTATCGATAAGGTTATGGAACTTTGTTTATGAGTTATATCATGAATAATGTGATACTAGCTAGAGGTATATCATTGACCTATTGAGGCATATTTTTGGCACATGTCTAGAGGTATTATTGCTTCATTACACTTGTTGTAGTGAATGGCTTTGAGGTAGATTTGTTGTAGTACATGGTTGGTACATGTGTAAGCTTTATTCGCATATCTTATTGTACATTGTGAGAGGTTTTTGTTAGTGGTCTTGATATATGATTGGTACACACTTAAGGATATATAACAATGATTTTTTAGTCTCATGGTTTGATGTAAGGGTTTATGGTATTTGGATCATGGATAGTGTGATTTATTGATAGACGACTTTTGTTGGTTATATTCGTATATGTATTTCATACATGGCTGAGATACATGTTGGGACATATAGTTGATGAGTTGGCACATACATGAGGTGTTTTGTAGGGTTGGTACATATTGATGAGACATAGTTTGACTTGTTGATACATGGATGGTACATGTTTGCTACATTGTTAGAGGCACTTTCTAGTAGTGTTGGTAACACATGATTGGTACATTTTTGGTACATTTTTAGAGGCACTTGCTAGTAGTATTGTTGGCACATAGTTTATGGATCATGTGGAATATATGACTTGGTACACTTTTATAATCACATCTTGATCTTGGTACATCTTGTTCATGTTTAAGAGTAGTCTTGGGTGATGCACATCTTGGTGATAGTGTGCATTTGGTTGAGAGTTATCTTGTTGATTGATCTTGGTGAGTAGATATGATTTGGTTGATGAGGTTGATGTGATAGGTTGTGGTGACAAGATGTGTTGTGCATAGTTGATGCACCTCTGATGGTACCAGTTATGTGAGTGATTGATGTACATGGATGATAGTACAAGTT
>ML864707.1:0-11748 GCA_009831015.1 Picea engelmannii
TATCGATTACCTTTATATTCAATCTTTGGAAGTTCTCAATGTGCTCGGTAACTAAACCCTTTTTCTTGAGATTTATCAATTGGCTAAAGAAGGTATTTCTCCTTGTATCCTCATAGTGTGCTATCATTTCTTCCGTGAAAATTTTCCAAGTGACAAGTGATTTGAGACAACAAAGCCATCGATACCATACAAATTGATTAGGTTCTAAACATAAAGAAGCAATTTGTACCTTTTGTGTATGTGGCACATTATGTAGATCAAAGAATTGTTCCATCTGAAGTATCCATGTGATTGGGTCCTTGCCATAAAACTTCCTCATATCGATCTTAGGAACGTAGTTGGTCTTCAACCCAAAGTTGGAGTTTCTCCATTCTTGATTCACCTTCCTTGTGTCCTCATCATGAATTTATTGCAATGCATTTTCACTTTCAGGTGTCTTCTTTGTTATGAAATTTTTCAATACTTCCATGATCTCCTCTTTTAAACCATCCATCTTTGCCTCCAACTAAGCTTCCATCTCTTATAGTTTATATTTTGTTACTATCTTCTTTTGTATATCATTTATTTCCTTACGCATTTCTTCTCCTTCATTAAGAGTCCAAGTAGGATTGTCTGGAGGCTTATTTGGTGTATAAGTTCCCTTTTTGGGTGGCATGTTGGCCAAGTATCACTCTTGAACCTTGATTTTGAGGTGGTTCTACTAGACGATCTTTCTTCTGTTGTATCTCCCACATTTCGACCCTTATGGGTATGAAACTTTCTTTTATGTAGTTCTTCGATATTTCTTTTCTACAATGCCATAGGTATGATCAAAATTGGATGTGCCCAATGAAATTTATGGTAACTTCCCCACAACTTGCCGATTTTTGGACTTTCCAGGAGATATCACTTGTATAGCATGCCCTGCACAAAACAAATTGATATAAAATTCTGAAACTTTTACCAGAAATACTACAGACTATCCACGATCCAATGAAACTAGTCCCACTCAATTTGGATACTCTTATGATTGTTTTACCTGGAACACCTTTTTGAGACTAGTCAATAGGACTAGTCAGATACCCTATCTTACACAGGGTGTATGTACAAATTTAAGATGACCCAGAATATGAAAGTTTTACCACATATACCTTACTAATTTCTGTGAAAATCCTTCGGATTTCAAGGTCTGAAACGTTATAGAAGTTTTTTTATATTAAAACTTCCGCAATGAATCAATTCAGGGTGATTCCAGAACCCTATATTGTACAGGATGTATCTCTGCAGGTATAAGGCCTCGAGAGATGAAATTTGAACCCAACATACCTTGATCCATTTACTAAATATCCTCCAAACTATTCCTTCTAAAACGTTGTAGAAAACAAGTTATAGAAAAAATTCCAAGGTGTTTTAGATGTAGCAGTGAAACCCTAAGACCTTGAGATTTGATGTCATATGTTAAGAACCAAATATCAATATAGCATAGAAAAACCTCAGAAAAAGTACTCAACGCCTTGAAAAAGAGATAATTTCAGATAATAAGCCTCTTCGAGGGGGAAACCTCCTTTTACCCCACTTAAATGGTCAAGTACAAGATGATTCAAAATGAAAATGTCTCCTTCGTATATATAGAAGACTAGGAGGTATAATTACAACTAATGGCCTAAAGCCGACATAAATAAAATAAAATTACTAATATAATATGCCCCAATTAAGGGGTAATGAGACAATATTAGGGCTTAACAGAAGTATTGAAAGGAAGCTATTCGTTCCTTAGTGGAATGACTATTTTATCCATCATATTTGGGCAAAAGATTCAAGTAATTCTTAGGGAGATCATGGACATTTTCAAGTAAATTCAATAGGAAATACCTAGCAATGACCGAAGATTTTAAAGGTGGTGTGGGAGGTTGGTTTCCCCCTACTCTTTCTCCACCTAAGACAACCATAATTTTTTGTAATATTAGGTGAATAACTTTGAAGGACAGATGAGTTATAGGATATTTCAAAAAGGGTCGCAATGAAGAAATCACTTCTTAATAGAATTCTACAGGTGAATTTTGCATATCTATCTAAGGTTCTGGGGTAAATTTTGGAGCAAAATGAACATCTACAAGAATATCAATTAGATCTATAGATTCAATGATTTTTTGAACAATAGAAGGAGATGTTTCTAAATTAGGGTTACCTATTAAGGAGGCCTCTTAGGGCTCATAAATGTCATCATACTTATGAATGTGATATAAGCTAAGTACATAAATATATGTGTATAATGGATAAATGGAACTAAAGAACCATGTACCGAGAAACAATGTTATGAAGTAATTGGATGGGTGCACATACAATGATACCATAAGCATTCACTAAAAGAAATAAAAAGTTTGTACTAGAGATTGCTAGTAACCTGGACCAATTGCTAGCCAAACCAACAATCGTCTTATGAGACAATGTTGAAGTGACCCAATGATTACTGCTGAAAATGTGATGTAGTGCTTTGGAGCCTGCTAGATTATTGTTTCTCTCCCAAATTGAGATGATTAACCAGGTTTTAACTATAAAAGATTATTCAACCTTCCTCCATGTGCTTTTTCTTATAGATCCTAACAATGAGAAATATGAGAGAAATGAAGGAATCAATATCATCTTGAGCATGTTAAGTCAGTGAAATGCTGCAAGAAATGATGAATGGTGGCGAGAAAAAAGTAGGATTTTTTGTTTTCCAATAGGTAAAAATTTGCAAGCCTGGATGTGGCATTTGATGGAGCATAGTTGTGGCATGAAAAATAGATGTGAGGGTGCAAACCCTTCATAAATGTTTGGTGATAACCATACAAATGATCACTATCAACAATCATGGTTGCAAGACAAGAAATAATTTTGTACCTATAAATGGTGGTTGAATCATTCATCGGTTGAATAGCATGAGAATCATAGTGAACTAAATTTGTCCACCTTCATTGCATCTCGTTTTCATGATGGTAAACTTGTGGTGTGCACTTGTCTTATGATTATTCTATCAGTCATTAAAATTATAAGACACCGATGTTTCAGTCTCTATCCCAGTCGAGTGACATTCATAGAAAAGGTATCACTCACATGTGTCCCAATTCACTGATCATGCAACAATCTTCACTTCGACTTGTGTCGGCCGGAGTTTTGGATGTGATAAATTGACTAATAAAATGTAAAGATACATTTGAGTGTATCAATTATGGATCTTATATAAGTTTAAAGTGAGTGGAAATATCATTGTAGGTATCATATAATCTTTATCCCAAAAGGAGTATTGGTTGTTAAAATGTATGGTCAAGTTGAATTTAAAAGCATATGGGGTCATTGTTGAAAAAGTATATAATGATATATGGAGTTGAGTCGAGATTTACAGGAAGGGAATGAGTTGACACATAGTGGAAGATATTCAAGTCGACTCATGCTTTAGTCTATTCTATAATTAATTTGAGTTTGAGTCAGGTTGAATTTACAGTTAAGTTTGAGTCAGAGTCAATTTTTTAAATATATATAAAAATGATGGAATATTGTCAAACAACTTGATTAGTTTAAAAACTAATTTAATTGAGTCAAATGAAGAGAGAGGGTTAAACGTGCATCTTTAAGAAATGAAGGTGATCATCTCCACCTATGTAATGCAAGTTGATGTCTAGTTAACAAGATTGACTTCTTGGTGACATCAATCGATTCCTAGTTGACAACATTTTATTGAGTCCGTAAAATCTTGGTACCGACAAAAAGGGTTTTTGAGTTTTACTTACAGTATACTCTTATTCAATCATCCTTCATGTAATATTAATTATAGACTCCAAGATCTGAAATACTAAAGAATAATAGTCATGAATGATAGCAGCAACAGAGAAAGAATATTGATGATACATGTAGACACTAAGAACTTAAATGAAATATTTATCATTGATTGCAGTAGCTAATTGAGAAGAAAACTGGTAGAGAGCATTCATAATGAGAAATGGCCATGATAATTTTGCACACAGTAGTTGAATGCATTCAAGAAAGAGATGTCATACACACATGCCAAAGATTAAAAGACAATATGATGGCACAAGAATGATTGAAATGATTGAACCCCTTGGTAAAAGATTTGCATAATAGTTTCGCGGGTTGTGACAAAGAAAGAAAAAGAATGATAGAACCCGATGATGCCACAGACCCTCATCAATTCCATAAAACGAGCCCCTAGGAGAGGAAATTCACTGGAGAATCCCTAGAGATAACCCTAACAGTTCCTGTGAGGTGTAGACTCTGTAGTTGGTCATAGGAAATAATGGGTGTGCTTCAAATGGAAAAGAATATTGGAGATCGAGGAGTCGGGATATGTGATATGCAATCACTTAGAGCCATTGGAATCTAGTCACAATAAAACTTATATATGTGTATATCCCTATAGAGTTGGTTCTTGTTGCATCTTATTTACATATGTAGACTAATATGCATGGTTGATTCACAGTAAGGAATCTTTTGGAAGAGTAGATACTTAGAATATCGTTGCACACTTTCTCAGGATGAGCAAGGAATTGAGTGTGAGGAAGATATTGAGGGGAATTCTTAGGCCTCATAACTTTGATCATACTTATGACTGTAATATAATCTAAGTACATAAATATATGTGTATAATGCATAAATGGAACTAAATGGGTGATTAGTTGGAGCAGGTGCAACTACTCCAACCATCCATATCATTGTATAAATACCTATCAAAGCATGAATACAAGATGGTAGAACATTATCCTTGATATATCTGTCTTGATGGTCTCATGTGTAATGTTATGATATTGTCTCTTGCCTAAATCTCGGTTGGAAGCATAACCTTCCAAAATTACCCGAAGAAGAATTTATCTAGCATTCTCTAATGTTTCTCCAGGTCACACGATTTTCTGGATTTGAGTATACAGGAACTTGCTCAAGATCAAGGTTACTTCTGGCGTGTATTTTGATGGAGGCCATGTTTTCCTTATGTGGAGTCACTAGGCGAAATGTTAACAACCAAATGTCTGAATTTTGTTCACCATCAAGGATTAGATCTTACAATTTAATACCCCAGGGAAAGATGTCTTGAAGTTTTGTTTCCCATAAATGGTGCCATTCCGGATGTTATCCCTCGATATGTTCCAGGTTGGTACCTCGAGAGTCTTTGAATTGGAGTAAATTAGACAAATATTAGACTCTTATCATATTCATTTTGTATCAAGAAAGTACAAACCTAGTTTTAAATTGAAAAAGAGGCTAGTCCTTTTATTTTCAATAGTAGATAATCTGTGTAGGTAGAAGAAACAATTCTCCAAAACATGGGTTTCCAGCAGGGAGAAATATGGGTGTATGATCCCCATGTTCTAATTTCTTCAAAAAGGATTTCACATAGAAAATTTCCTTATCTCTATCATAAAAAGGCATAATTGGAGTTGTTTCCAAACCAGAATGACTGGGAAGATGTGTAGATTATTTTGAAAATTTCCAGAGAAACCTTCAAAGTCTCCAGTAAGAGAAACCCCTTATCAATTTGAGAAGATATATAAAATAAATACTACATGATAAACTTCAAAAATGTCATAAATAAAATAAGAAAATTCAGTAAAAAGGAAAAATATAGATGTACTAAATGAAGATCAAGATCAAGAATCAAAAGAAGAATTAGCATTAGTGATCACAGAACTTGTTGTAGTGGTAGAAGTGACATCAACAAAAAAATCCTTAGAGTGAAGAAAGTAAAAGTGGAAAAGAGTCATTGGATACAGAACAACCAAAAGAGATTGATCATATTCATCAGTTCATGGCTACCAGGAAGATGGGTGAAAATATTAAACAAATCATTATTCCTAAAATATTTTACCAAGAGACATCTCAAACTAGAATGCTATCGGCTCAGGATTATGAAAAGGGAATATTGAATATAGAAATGCTCGAAACATAATAGAAAAATAAGATTACAAATATATTTATTTATCTTAATTCAATTCACCCACTGGATATAATGGATCTGCATAGGAAAAATAGAGAGATGTTAAATAGAGATGTGATGATATCTATGCTTGGAATAAAAAAGGTGCAAGTTATAAATGAAAATCAGGAACCAGTTGAAAAATGAAAATTTAGATAATAGAACTAAGTAGATAAGAGTGGAGGAATTGGAACAATGGGTGATGGATATAGGAGCTAATCCACAAGATGCAACATCTATGGAAGCTCTGATGAAAAAAATATATACATAAATCCAGGCACTAAAGAAAAGGATCAATATCACTAGAATTAATCATATTCAAAATCCATAGTTGCAAGTAATACAAAAAGAAAAGGAACAACTTCTGAAATAAATGATACATATGGGAGACCAAATGGAAATGTACAAGAAGCAAGTTGAAATCTTGAAGAAAGGATGTTCTTCATCACAGTGTTATGGGATTTTTGCTTAGAGGGATCTTGTTGAATACATAGTAAAATCTCCCTAGGATTAGCCTAGTAATCCTATACAAAAATGGGGTATATTCCTTATGATTTTCCTAGATCTAGATCCAAATACATGGATTCACAATTATCCTAAATAGTAGGGAGGATTTTCATACCTTTATTGAGGTGGGCCTTTGTATTTTCTAGCTATTTCAGTCCTAAAACTCCAAATCCAAGCTCCACAACCTACTTCATGTATACAAAATACAAGTAAATCCTTCTTTACTTATCTACTTAGGATTTGAATCCTTGATCCAATCTAATTCTAATCAAATATATAAAGGAATAAATAAGATATGTCATTCATTCAATGAACACACATGATATGAAGGGGAAACCAAATTATCTATTAATAAAAATTGGAGAATGCATACCAAATCATACCTCAACTTGATGAAGATGTATCCTCCTTTGATTCCTTTCTCCTTGCCTCTCCTTGCATATTATTGGTTAGGCTAGGCTCAATGACTTATGGTTGTGATAAACCTATGTAGTTGGACATCATAACAATACCATTCAATTCTTCCTTATATTGCCCAAGGATTGCCTTTGTTATATAGCTCTTGGACGAGGCTTGAGAGAGGATTCTAGATCTTCTAGAGACCAATAGAGACTTGAATGATGTGAATTCCTAGGCCTTTTCTATGAAGATACAACTCATCCCTTTCCTATCACCTTGTAACTCCCAGATTCTAGAAGTTCGTTAGTTCCATGCTTAATGAGACACTAGTGACCAACGAGGGCCTAAATTGTTTCCTACTAGTTGTCCCATGAGAATGTCAAAAAGGGCTAAAAAAGGGTTCAATCCTTAGGAAAAATATGTATTCTGGTCTTTATTCTCTGATGGATTCCTCTCTGGCCTATAGGGTGGAAATTAAGGATATAACAGATTGCCCCTAATGTGTGAGGTCAGGAAAGGAGTGGATGGATGAAATACATTACAATCATGTCCATGTGAGGTAACACAAGGAGAGAGAAAAGTGTTAATTTTTTTGAATTTTAGATATGATCATTATTGCCTTATAATTTAAATGCTAATGTTATAATAGAATAATTAAACACTGAAAATATCAACAATACTTAGCGAACTTGATGAGAGCTTGTTGTAAGTAAATATTGTATGAGATGATTTATTACAATTGAGAGCCATGATATATATACTTGGGAGGAGTTCCTTTTCATTTAATGGACATGTCTTTTCCATTATTGTTTTTCATTAATTAATTTATTACTAATTATTAATTATTTATATATTTATACATTATATTATAAATATATTATTTATATATTATATTTATATCGATGATTATTTCTTCACATGCACATCTAATTAATATAGATCATTCCATCCTAGAGAAGTAAATGTGAGAGAACCTCGAGTCTATCCACTCCTCATCAGGAGAAAGAATACGCTTAGGCCATTCACCACTAGCAAATATCTTTGAGAAAATGAGTCATTTCCCTTGGTCAAATCAACATGACCAATATAGAAGAATCTCTACCCTATGTTTCTAACTGGAGAAAAATCAACACTCTCTCTCAGCGAGGGAGAAATTTTTCATCATGCCAATCTTGTCTCTGAAGTATACAAACTTTTTATTAGATAGAGGCTTGGTGAAAATATCTGCAATTTTCTCATCTAAGGATATGTAAATAACTTTACTACTCCCTTCTATACCATGTCTTGGATGAAGTAATATTTGATCTCAATGTGCTTCGACTTGTCATGAAATATTGGATTTTCCAAAATATTGAGACAACTTTGATTATCATAGTGTATTAAGGTCGTCTCTATCTCTTGATCAAATATTCATGCAAGAATTTTTTGAAGCCATACTACTTCATGACTTGTGTCACTGGCCGCGATATACTATGGTTCTTTTGTATAGAGTTCTATAGAAGTGTGCCTCATGCTAAACCAGGATATCATAGTTGATCCTAAGCCGAAGATGCACCCCAAGGTACTCTTTCTGTCCACTGCACTCCCTTCCCAATGATAATTAGTATATCCATGCAGCCTCACTTCACCACCTAATTCATATCTTATAACATATCTAATTGTACCACACAGGTACCTCAACACATGTTTTGTTGCAACCCAATTGTTACGAGTAAAATCTCTCTATGGCTAGAGACAAACCACAATAGACAAAATGAAACCCAGAAATCAACTCTAATCTCAAGTATTCTATATAAAGGAAATGCTAATAAGAGAAGGCTAGGAGCCTAGCTCATTTGAACGTTCTAAGAAGACCAGCGTTGAGCACACAACCTAAAAATTTATACCTTCAACTTGTCCTCGACAACCAAGATTCACAAGCATGTGGTATTGATATAGAATTTTAGCATTTAAATTAGCATAATCCATTAACATACATAACAAATGCACTCATGGAAAGAAATACAAATATTTGCAAGATATCTATTGGACGAGAAAAGAATATTTATATTAATGTAATTAAGAGAAGTACATGGGTGACAAACTTCTGCAAGGACAAATGTTCATTTTTCTTTCTCTTCTTTTTGGGTTGACCCTAGTTAAGATCTCAACAGGTTTCCAACAAAACCCTAAAAAATTATCATCCCTTCTGGTAAACCATAAGCCAACACTGTGCACAGGGTACACAATGCAGACTCGCCCAATATAGCTTATATGGGTGACTGCAATACTTAAGTGCTTGCAGTCTAGGAATGAGTGGGGATCTGTGATTGGGTTCTCTCTTCCTTATGCATTATCCTTGTCATTTATTCAAGTACTTATCTAATTTATTCATCTTTAAACCTATGCATGCATGTTGATATTTTTAATTTAACCATTAATTCATAAGATAATGATCAACAAAAAGTAAACATTCATTAACAATCACACAGAACACACAAGTTACCATGGTTCACCCCCTCCTGGGGATATGTGCACAAATATCTGGCTTCTCTTCTCTTTTATTTAATCTATTGCAAAATATTGCATTGTGCACATTACATCTTTAGTAATAGAATTAAGATGAGGGTAAGAACCCTTTGTGATGCATTCTATATCACACTAGGCTCCCTAGCCTGTGACCTAACCCTCAAAAGATACTTTATTCGAATATTCTACAAGACTTATTACATTCATCAATCCCACAAAATCATGATAATAAACTCTCTCTATTATGATATGATATATTTCTATCCCCCACAAATACACTTCCACATACATCTATATATCCATCTCTCTATCTCTTTCCTAGACCTTATAGGTCCTTATTTATACTACTTTATGGCTTATATATGTTACAATATTTGTCAAAAACCCTAACCCTATCATGGTTAGGCTTGTCTTCCTGTGCACCACCTTGCTTTTCTCCTGCATGTTGTCTTTCCTTCTTTTTCTGTGTGCTTCTTTATTTCCACATGTTGCACATGCTCCAACATTAGGTCTTCCTTTCTGAAAATAGGTCTTCCCCAAAAAAGATATTTTCTCCAAAAATAGGCCTCCTTCTCAAAGTAGGCATGTGCCCAAAAGGCCCCCAACATTGACATGTGTCTCATCTCGAGCCATTCAAGTGGTGCGCTCTCCCTATACAACTTTTTACAAACTGTGGAACTTCTCTGCTAGTTCCTTTCCTTTTTCCCTCATATGTGTTGTATCTCCTCCTATATTAATGTTGCACTCTCCAGCTATGCAATCATCTGTGCTACTTTTTCCTGGAGGGTTTCCAATTGGGTTTTCCACCCTTTCTTATTTGTATACACTATCTTTAACTATGTCTGCAGAGTCTTCATTTCTTGAGTGCCCTTCAAGTTCTCCATAGTACTCATCATTTTTTGTCATTGCTTTAGCTCCTATATGGCAGTGTTGTTTTTCTCCTGTTGTTGGTCCCATTGTTGGACCTTTTCAACTTCCTCTAAAATGGTCCAAATCTGTGCGGTTTTGTCGAACAACTCTTCTACTTCCCTCACTCCTTTCGCCATCTCTGCTATGTAGAGTGCATATAGTTGTTCTCTCCATTAGCGAACCTCCGGAGGAGTCGTAGGATTAATATTTTTTTTAAGCTCCTTGATTTATTGCTTATATCCATAAAAACATTATGAAATCATTTTTTTCTTCTCCTCTATACTCCTCTCTGGTGCTTGCGCATTGTCTGGGATGCCATCATATACCATTGTTAGTCCATGTTCTATCTTACTCATGTGTTCTTTCTCCTATTTTTTCTCTGAGTTTAGTTGGTTTCATTTGATTTGTAACATTTCGGAAACTCCCCTAACCACCTCCAAGTTAGTCGCATTTGCATGGGCTCTAGATTGCACTTCTTGCATTATGCCAGCATGGAGTCCGTATAGTGCCTTGGTGCACCATGAAAAATCAAATTTCTCAACTTCCCCCATGGATTTCTGCACAATATCTTGATCCATTATGATCATGTGGAGTGAATGTGAATTTGTACCTTCCTTGCACTACCAACTATACCATCCCCTCTCCTTCTTTCATTGTGTCCTTTCATGTCACTATGTTGTAGTCTGTGGTCTTGGTTGACTCCATATTTATTGTAGAGTTTCATGGACTTCCATGAGTTTGGCCATGATCTCTTCTATTTGTGCCACTGAAATATGCATCGCCTCTTCCCCCCTATCTTGGACCTTATCTGCGACGAATTCAACATCATCCTCTTTCAGGGTGATGATTGGGTCTTTCACGACATACTTCCTCTTTTTGCATTCCTCTTCTACCTACATTGGATTCCTTGTTGTCTGTGAGGGTTGTGCCACACTTTTTGTAACCTAGACCCTTTCTTGACTAGCCTGTGATGCATCTCCCTTTCCAGTCTGTTGTGGGCTATCTATCCTTGTTGTTGTTGATGTCCTCCTTAGCCTTTTAAGCATTGTTCTTCAACCTGATGGTTGATTCCACATTGCAGCCTTTCTAGTGTTATTGCCTGGGTGATAAGCCTTAATATTGGCTCTTTACCCCTTAATTGGGGAATATTACATTAGTAATGTTATTTTATTTATGTCGGCTTTATTCCATTAGTTGTAATTATACCTCCTAGTCTCCTATATATACTAAGGAGACATTTTCATTTGGAATCATCTTGTACTTGAACATTTATGTGGGGTAAAAGGAGGTTGCCCCCTCGAAGAGGCTTATTATATGAAATTATCTCTTTTTCAAGGTGTTGAGTACTTATTATGAGGTTTTTCTATGCTATATTGATATTTGGTTCTTAACATATGGTATCATAGCTCAAGGTCTTGAGGTTTCGCTACTACATCTGATACACCTTGGCATTTTCACTATAACATTTTTTCTACAATGTT
>ML864709.1:6870-19164 GCA_009831015.1 Picea engelmannii
AGAACAAGATCACTGAGAAATACACATTCACAAGAGACACAACATTTATCCTGGGAAACCCTCTAGGGGAAGAAAACCCAGCAAAACTTACTTAATATAGATAGCCAATACAATGCCAAGAGATCTCTATGCTAAAACATAAACTCCTCTCCAAGATATGTGCCACTCTCTCTCTCTCCTTTGTCGGTAACAGATCAGAACTTGTCTCTTAAACTGAGCAAGTGAGTTGTGTTCAAATGAGGCGCTAGCCTCCTTTATTTATACAAGTTCTGGCACGTGTGAAGTGTCTTTTCACTGGCAGGGCCGACTTCTCAATCTAGGTGGGTAAACCCACCTTTATTATATTTTTGGGTCTTCTTATTAACTGTTGGGGCCGACTTCTTATTCTGCCTATTATAATTGTCTGTTGACCAATCCGCAAAAGGGGATTTGGTCCTATTACAATATCCGACATGATCAATCCACAATGGGGATTGATCCTATAAATAAAATATCAATAATAATAAGAATACTCTTTGCAGTTACATTATTTCAACAGCCTGTTATCCACACAATTAATTGTGTATCAATAGATACTGGTGGGTCTAGCCACATAGTTCCTCCGTGGACGCAACTTAGTAGCATTTTGACACAAACGTTTATTTCCAAAATTCGACCAAAATGTGGAATCTCCAATAGATTCAATATTCTGATTTCTCTAGTCATGTCGCCCAACTCTATGGTTCAAGCAGGATTGCCCCTGTCCCTAGTACGCTTTTGATGCACAAATATTTTTCTCGTGCCAGCACAAAAAATTTATGTTCCTTCGTTATATTGTGGTCTGCAAACTTCAAGGAAACAATATTTTCTAGTATGTCCCCTTCAACAATTACACCAAGTGGTATTTCTAGCATGACCAATGAGTATTTTCCATCTGCAAGTACTCTAACCTGTGGCGTGATGTCCTTTCTTGGTGGTATATAGTCCTTGTGAAAGCTCTACTGCAAGGCTGAACCTCCAGGTGTTTCCATCAACACTGATGCAACCGATGGTCTTTTTGTTTGATTGCGTGTTGTGACTGTTGGTGCCCCGACGTTCGTTGGTGCCATTGTTCTCTGCGACTAATTTCGGTAATTGTTCTATGTTCATTCAAGTTCGGCTGTGGTTTGGCTTTGATTCGCTCAGTATTCTCACAACTCTTATCAAATGCAAATAACCTTCCTTGTGGGGCCCTTATGTGCTTTTATAACCCTTCAACAACTATGTAATTTCTTTCGCACCCAACGTAAGTGTCAAATCTAGTCAGAGTCTACAATAAATAATTTCTCTACTGTGGCATTAATGCCAAACCCTTAACCGTATTTTTCCTTCGATCTGCTAGTCTGTCCTGATCCTTGGCGATGCCTTCTATTTATGACAACACGTTTCCAGTACGTTTCATAATTTATTGCTTTTTAACTATCTTTTTTGTGCTTTAATGCCCTTAACGATCCTATCATGCGCTTGACTTTTACGAATACTTAACTACCTTTGCATTGTTTATGTTATCTGTGTGGTACTCCATTTTTCTACGCAATTACTTCTTCCTGTATGTGTTTATATTTCTTCTTGTTTTCCCACTTTTTATTTTTTTTCTTCATTTCTCTATTTTTTGTTTGTTTTCTTCCTTTTTCCACTTTTGTTTATTTTTATGTATTTTACCTCCCTACTATAGTACAACTACTTTGATACACGTGTTCCTGCGCAGCTCTGATTAATGCAAAAATGATCGGTCGTCTCTATAGAGTTTCAACTGACTTACATTCACCATGCCTCAGAGGACTTCTCCATTGAAGGTTTCCAACTGTGCAACACCTTCCTTCGTCACATGCTAAATTACATAGGGTCCTGTTATCGCACGGTTTGTAGAAAGGGTTTAGGCAGCTTGAGTCAAGGCTTGAAACCGGCGTAACAGGAGCTTCCCCACGCACTGTCACCTCGATGGGGAGCTCTTTCTATTTAGGATGGCTGGTCCAAGGGAGACGTCCCTAAGGTAACCTGATTAATGAAAGGGACAAAGGGATAATGGCAAGGATGAGAGTGTCCTTTCACAGATTACTGCCAATGATGAGATAGTCAAGGAGAAAGATCCACTGATGAGGCACCTGTTTGCGAGACAAGACAAACAAAGCTAGAAAATGTGCTTGCAATGGGTTAGTACTTCACCATTTAATGACTATCTTCAAATATATATGAGCAAATGATCAAATGCAGTTATTGACGAAGTCAATGATTGCTAAACAAAAGCCAATGACTAATATCACTCCTTCAATAAAGCATAAGAGATAATGAGCATTCAATGTGCACAATTAAAACCTTGTATTATGTCACAATGCAATAAATATCATAAATCTGCTCACAATAAATATATTTGCTGCGTCACTATTGCAGAAAGAGGGTGACGTCAGCCCTATCAATAGGTTGATTTTGAAGGTAAAGAGAGGAACGTTTTGTCAATTGAGCATGAAAAGGTAAACACCAACTCAAAACCTATCAAAAGCTGATGAAAAAGGGCACAACGTTTCAAGCCAAAACAAGAAGCCAAACAAGTGTGACGTCACCTCTATATTTCTTCTACAACCATGACGTCAGCCCTAGAAACAATTTGGTTTGAAAGACAAAGAGTAAGACGTTTTGTCAAATAAGCTTATGGATGCACTTGATACCTCAAAGTCTATCAAATGGATGTGAGGATCAGGTGACAACACCTTGACTCGAGACTTGCCCCCAAGGACACACCAAGTGGAATGAAGGTTTCTTCCACGATAACCCAGGTGTGTATTAGGACGGCAACAACGGGTACAGCTCGCCTCCTACAAAGGCACCCACAGACAACACCTGCCTTTGGTCTTATAGTGACTGGACATCCCTAAAACCATATCACTTCATAAAACATGGCTTGAACGATCTTATGAGGAAACTTTCCATCTCTTGTGGGTGTTAGCCCAATAGGTTGTTCTGTCGGTTTCCTTAGCTTTGTATAGTAGATCTGTGTAATATCTTTGAGCCCTTAGATGATATGTTAGGGATTTCATGCATTTATTTGATAACTTTAATGATGAAATATGATTTGCATTGCTATGATCCCGAGGACTGATGAGCCCGTGGAGGGCGTAGTCTTTGATGTGCAGGACCATACCCAGCGGACAGGTACCAGAGGACCGGTACACATGGGGAGATGATTAGCTTGGACCTCCATGGGGCTAAAGAGCCCATCAGATGGTTGTTGGGATGGCAGAGACAGGACGACGTCATAATGAACCATTGCACGAAGAAGACAGAAGGACGTCCTCACCAGGACACTTTGGCAGAGATCGACCTATGGGGGATCACCCCCTGCAGATGAGATGATGGCTTTGATGGACAGGACGCCACCCAGGGCAGGCTGGACGTTTTCTGGAACATGTGGCAGTGTCCTGGGATTATTTGGCACGTGTGGCAGGTTGCAGGAGCCCCAGAGGGGCCAACGTTTTGCTTCTTGGATGTTGATCTTGCCCAAAAAGGGCCAACGTCTCCCTCAGAGGGGCTTGACGTCTCCCTTTAGGCTCATTTTTTGACATTTTTAGCATTTAATGTGACAAATAATGTAATATTGTTAAGTCAGCCTTGTCAACTGTTTTAATGACCTATTTTTGTAATTAAAGGTCATTTGGATGATATAAATTGAGGACGTTGAGCCTCATTTTGACATAACACAACTTGCTCTCTTGTGAAGGATCTCTTTTTAGTCTTTTGTCTTGGATTATTGGCTCTTGGAGTTGAGGCACTACACTTGGGAGGATTATCTTTGGCATGTGTATGGTGCTTTTATCATTGGAAGGTGTTACAACTAGGGTTTGATAAGCTCTTCATGGATTTGTAAATGTGTTTTTCATGCAAAACTTCTTGATTGAATGGTTGTAGGTTAAATATCTTACATGCATATTTACATTGTTATTATTATGCTTAATCATTGAAACCCTAGGGAGCAAGCACACAAGTAGGTCCTTGCTTTATGTCCCCATGATAAAAACTTGATTTAGCCATTTGATTAAGAAGGATATAGCCTAGCCATTGATACACTAATTCTTCTTTTTCTGAGTTAGTTTCTTGATATAAGTTGAAGAAGGAAGACGTCCTAGGCCTAATTAAGTTTACACCTAGGGTTTTGACCTTTAGGGTTTGAAGAGCCTTGGCCTCACAACACTTTTCAACCCTAGATTTATATTTTGAAGCTAGTCGTTTTTGACAAAGAGTTTTAAGGAAAGAGGGAGGAGCATGAGGCCTAGCTTAAGCTACACCGGAATGAGCCTCCTCCCCTTAGGCTTTGACTTTGTGGCCCTGCCATTGCAACACTAGAAAGCCTAACCTTTTAGTCCTTAAATTTAAATCCTTCTAAGCCTTTAGCCTTACTCCTTGACTCCATTTACCCTAAGGCACTAGTCTAATAAATGCAACGTTGAGTCTTTGGTGTCAAAACAATCTTTCAAACTTTCAAAAATTGAAACCTTAACTAACCCTAGCGTCTTACTAACCCTAACTAGCTAGTGACGTCATGCCTATCTTGATCTCTTGTTTGGTATAAAACATTGTGGCTTTGTCATCTAGCAATTGGCATTGATGTGTGGATCATTTTCATTGGTTTAATTTGCAAAACGTCCACTTCCCTACCTACCAAAACTAACCTAGATTAGGGCTGACGTCACCCTTAATAGGCTTGATGCAGCAACCTTTTGCATGTGAGCACATTAATGATATTTCAAGCATTGTGGTAATTTAAAGATTAATTTTATACATTGAATGCTCTATCATTTGTATTTATTGAGGAAGTAATATTATAAGTCTTAGCTTTAATTGCAATCATTGACTTCGTCAATAATTACGTTTATTTAAGCTCATGTGTATATATTAAAGATAGTCATTAACAATTTGAAGTACTAACCATTGTTTGCACGTTTTAGTTTTATTTGCCTTGTCTCGTAAACAGGTGCCTTTTCAGTGGAATACCTTCTCTTTGAATATCTTTCTTGGCAATAATCTGTGAAGGGGAAGACCTATTTTAACCTTTGAGCCTTGAACCCTTCATCCGTTTCCTTCAGTACCCTAGATTACTAGGGACGTCTCCCTTGGGATTAGCCACCTTGAATAGAAAGAGCTCCCCATCGAGGTGACAGTGGGTGGGGAAGCTCCTGTTACGCCAGTTTGAATCTTGCCTTCAAGCTACTTAACCTGTCCTACAAACTGAGCGATAACAAGCCCATGGAGGGCAAAGTTTTTGATGTGTAGGACCATGCTCGAAGGAACAGGTACCACGTGGACCGATACACATGGGGAGATGATTAGTTCGGACCTCCATGGGGCTGAAGAGCCCATCAGATGGTTGTTGGGACCCCATCAGGGGTAGAGACAAAACAGTGTTTGACAGAGTTTTTGCACCTGAGAAGAAGTCGACATTCCATCAGGGGCACTTTAGCTAATCCCGGCCTAGGGAGGTTGACCCACTTCCAGTGGAACGTTTCCCTTGGATGGCCCAGGACGTCACCTTGAGCGTGTGACAGTTTGACAGGGCAGTTGGCACGTGTGGCATGATTGGGAGGCCCAAAGAGGGCCAACGTTTTGTCATTTTGTGCTACATTCGCCCTAAAAAGGGGCTAACGTCTCCCTCAATAGGGCTTGACGTCTTGCTTATGCTCAATTAGGGTTTTAATTTAACATTTAATATAAAAAACAGTATGATTTTGGTTGGTAGCCTTGTCGGCTATTTTTAGTGACATAAAATTAATTAAAGGTCATGATACAGTATATATTGAGGAGATTTATCCTCATTTTGACATAACACACAACTCACTCTCCTAGTGAGACCTGATTTTTGCACCCTTGTTGGGGTATTTCATCTTTTAAGTAAGGCACACTTGTTGAAGGAAGGCTTTTCTTGGCATTTTTGGCATTTCTCTTGAAGTAAGGTTTACAACTAGGGTTTGCAATGCTATTTCATGGTGATATGTAAGTGTTTTTTCTACAAAACTTCTTAATTGAATGGTTTTAGTCTTATATTCTTGCATTTATTTATAAACTTTGTTGATTTAAAACCCTAGGTGACAAGCACACAAGTAGGTCCTTGTTTCATATCCCCTAAAAAAGAAATATTCAGCCATTGAAGAAGGAAAAGCCTAGCCATTCCTACACTCTTTTTACTTCTTCCCTTGAGCTAGTCGTGCCTTTTAAAAGTCAAGAAGAAGGAGACGTCCCAGGCCTAGGTTATCTACACCTAGGGTCGTCCTACTTCTAGGGTTTGATGATAGGGCCTTGCCATTGCAACACTCTCCCTCACCTCACTCTCTTGTCTTGTTTTATCTTTTATGCTAGTCGTTTTGCCAAGTTTAACCTAAGGAAGGAGGAAAGAGCACGAGGCCTTGCTTAAGCAACACCGGAGTGAGCCTCTTTCCCCTAGGGTTTTGATTCTGGGGCCCTTCCATTGCAGCACTTCAGAACCCTTCCCTCTAGTCCTTAGCCTATTCCCTTCAACCTTTGTGCCTTCTCTTAAATTGACTCCATTTACCCTTAGGCACTGATCTCAGGTCCCCAACGTTGAAGTGATAGTGCTCAAACGACTCTTAAAACTTTTATAATTTGAAACCCTAGCTAACTACTAACCCTAATAAAGTTGGCGTCACACTTGGTTATTCCATCTTGACGCAGCACTTTCTATTGATAAGCAATTAGATGGTGTTTTAAAGCATTTATTGAGTAAGGGATTGATTAAATACATTGTTGGCTACATCATCTCAATATTTATTGATGAACTGACATTTTCCACTGCTATGTTGATAAACACTGATCTCATTGATATCTATTGTTACAATTGCTAATCTATTGACATCAGATAGTTATATGAAGTACTAACCCATTGAATTATAGCTTGCATATATTGTTTTGCTATTGTCTTGTTTCGGGCAGGTGTTCTCATTTGGGGCTACATTTCTTTATTGGTTGTTTAGCCGGACTATCTGATCTTGGTGGTAACCTGTGAGGAGGGACTTTTACTTTGACATTTATACCTTGGCCTCTTCAAAACTCCAGGTTATCGGGGACGTCTCCCCTAGGCCTAACCTCCCTAAAGAGAAAGAACCTCCCCATTGAGGTGACATTGGGTGGGGTAGGTTCCTGTTACACCAGTTTGGCCTCTATCTTCTAGCCATTTGACCTAGCTACAAACAGTGCGATAACAATGCCAAATAGAAGAAGATAGAAAGGGAGGTTGCTTGGAAATGCATTGCTAGGTGGTGGTATGATGTAGACATAAATTTCAATGTTGCAAGGTCTGTTTATTATCAACCTATGTTGGATGCTATAGCTTCATGCAGTTTGGTTGGTTCGGT
Source organism: Picea engelmannii (assembly GCA_009831015.1). Classification (NCBI taxonomy): domain Eukaryota; kingdom Viridiplantae; phylum Streptophyta; class Pinopsida; order Pinales; family Pinaceae; genus Picea; species Picea engelmannii. The sequence continues at coordinate 14,247 of ML864709.1, forward strand.
CCTCAAGGAGCCTGGTTATGAGGATATTAGGGGGAATCTTTTAAAAAATGAAGTTGAAAGAGTAAAGGAATACCTCATAGAGTTCAAGGAGTCATGGTCTAAAACATGGTGCACAATCATGTCTGATGGATGGACTGATCAGCGATCCCGCACCATTCTCAACTTCCTTATTGCCTTCCCTAAAGGAACTATGTTCCTCAAATCAGTGGATGCATCTAATCAAGTTAAAGATGTAAATTTACTATTTCGTCTTTTGGATGAAGTAGTTGAGGAGGTGGGGGTCAGCTATCACACGTTTTGCAACGAATTTTTTTACGTTGCAATCCATGATCGACCAAAAAGCCAACCTAAGGAAGATGTTCTTGTGTGATGAGTGGAATGCATCTCAATGGAGCAAGAAGGCTAAAGGCAAAGAGATTGTTGAAAAAGTGTATGAGAAAGCTTTTGGAAAAGGGCAGAGAAGATAGTGCTATTTAGTGCGCCTCTTGTGAAAGTCTTGAGAATGGTGGGATGGTGATAAACCAACCATGGGTTTTATTTATGAGGCCATGGATCAAGCCAATGAGGCAATAAAGGAAGCATAAAAGACAAAAGTATCTTCCTTTGTGGAGAATCATTGATGAAAGATGGAATAAACAACTCCATTGGCCTTTACATGCTACAGGATATTACTTGAATCACAGGTAAGTAGTAAGTAATTTCAAAGTTTTTAAGATATATTATTAAATTTTCATTGAAAATGTTTAAACTTTAGCTAATGTTTCAAAGTTCAAACTCATTGACTCTTAAGTTTTAACTCTTTGAAAGGTACCATTACACACAAGATTTTGAAGCAGATGGGGAGGTAAAAGAAGGATTATACAAATGCATTGAGCGCATGGTCCCTGATTCCAACGAACAAGATGAGATACACAACAAACTCTTGGATTTCAATGAGAGTATTGGTACCTTTGGCATGGCAATGGCTATTCGAAGTAGAGCAAAACATCCACCAGGTATGTAATTGTAAAGTCTTTCAATTATATTATTCATGGCAAAAATTAAATCAAACTTTCAAACTCCTTTGTCAAATCTTCTTTGTCTTTACATGCATCTTATTGGTGGCAACAATTCGGTAGTCAGTGCCATGAATTGCAGAAATTTGCAGTTCAGATATTGAGCCAGACAAGCAGTACTTCTGGGTGTGAACACAACTGGAGTGTTTTTGAGCGTATACACACCAAGAAGAGAAACCTTTTAGAGCAAAAGCAGTTGAATGATATGGTATTTGTTCAATATAACCTTAGGTTGAGGCGCAACTGATTGTTGAACAAGACCATGATACTTGAACACATACCATGATACATGAACTAATTACCTCATGAAGCAAGAACCCTCTCCGACACAAGACCAAGCCGATGGTGGTGGATGTTGTTGTTGCTGACAGGATAAAGATGTTGGAAGACAAAAGGGTGGGCCCTCCAGGGACATGCTAAAGTCAATCTTGCTCTCGGTACTCCATGTCTAGGACCTGTGGGTCTCGAGACATGATCTCCTCGTTATCCCTGAAAGTGGGGGATAACATCTGGCTCCAACTCGAGGACATGTGCTCACCGTAGAGTGCATGAGAACCTCAGCATCTCTAGCAAAACTTGTTGACCTGTTCGATCTCAAATAGGAACATCAGTAACAAAAACGGGGTGGTAATGCCACCCCAACATATATAGACAAAAATAAAGACTGAAATAAAACAATCAATAATGGTGAGTGTGAAAGCAAACTAACATGCAATGCAAACGGTATAATACACGAATGCAAAATGCCTACTTACCTGTAGTTACCTGTGAAGTCAGGTTCCCCCACCTTGGTGGGTTTTGACGAGGCGCCCGCTGATTGGCAATGAACGTCTTCTTCCTTCTAAAGTGGACAGATAGTAGGAGTCATCAACTGATTCTCTTCCAACTTTGAAGGGCCCGAGCCACGACTGAGTGCTTCCTTTGACATTAGTTGGCTCTCCTTTCTGAGTATCCCACATCCATACTATACCTCCTTCCTTGTATTTCCTTATCTTGTACTTGGTCGTCTCTTGGACGACCCTGGTGTATTGTGCAGAGGGAGGAGGGTGGGCTTTTGCTGTAAACACCTCCTGCGGGGATGGATGGATTTGTACATTGTCTTGTGGTTTTTTCAGTATCTTCACGGTCCATGTTTCCTTGTCCTTGAATTCATCCAGGAGTTGTTCGTACTCTTCCCTTTTGGGCCACTTAACATGGTCAAAGTCTTCTTCAGATGCGAAAGGCATATCTTTAGGAGAGAATTTATGAAGAATTTGTACGATTTCATTATGTGCCTTGTCATCCTTGACAGGGTGATTAGCTTCCTACACATGGGTTTTAGCCACTGGTTCATTCAGGAGACGGCCTATTATTCCAGCTTTCAAAGGTAATTCTATAAAGGAAAGGTCCATCTCAAGATTGTCGCCCATCATTGAAGAAAATTTTCTAGACAACAGCATTCCCCACATATATGGGACGTCTACTATCACGATGTCAATGTGGAGCACTTTCTCAGGGTATTCTTTAAGGGAAACTTCCACATTTTCAACTACTCCATGTGTGGGTATGGCTTTAGATCTGAAACCACACACGTTCCTGTAAGGAAGTGTAACTTTCAACCCCAATTTTCGCATGACTTTAAAAGGCATTATGTTGGCACCTACCCCTGTATCCAACATGCAGTTGTTGAGGCTTTTGTTGTTCATTACCAAAGTCATGAAGAAAGGGGGGGTTTCACCGTATTGGACACTGAAATGATCAGCGTGCAACATGATAGGGGGGTCCATGGGTCCATCTGATCCTTGGAAGAAAATGTCAAAGCGCTCTTTGATAGATGGCACCTTAATGACATCTCTTAGGGGAATGGTTACATGCATCTTAGATAGTGCCCCTTCAAAGTCAAAGTTTAAGTCAACCTTCTCAGTCTTGGATGTTTTAGGAAGGAGCACATCCAAAGAAGGGGGTTTTGTTTGCTCAACGGTAGGTTGGCTCAGCTTCTTTCTTTTATACACCTAGAATTCCTGTTTTTTCAACTTTTCTTTTGATTCCTGGTCTAGGTTGTTTATTACTTCCATCCTAGCTTTCCTGGCTGCTTCCCTTATGGCCTCTTGATGTTCTTCAGTGATGATATTTATCTGAGGGCCTTCCATGAAATCACCTATATTGTTTACTTGTTGATGGTCATTATTATTGTAAGGACATTCATGCTCCCAATGGGCTTCGTTGCATTCAAGGCACCATGGGTTTTCATCAACAACATTTGTTGGAGCTAAGGTGTTTGGAACCTCTTGCTCATTCTTTGGCTTATAAAATTGGTTCCCCTTTTGAAACTGTCCTTTGTACGGGACCCTGGGTGCTTGGCTTTGGGATCTTTCTAAGTTGACAATGCTACTCATCATTTGTTCTTGATTCTGCATGATACCATCCATAGAAGCTTGCAATTTGGCTATACTAGTGCAAAGGTCTGAGGTAGGCTCAGTATTCTGGACTATATTTGGTTTGGTATCCACCTTCCCCCTTGGATTTGCAAAAGGCTCAATTTTAGATGAGAGGAGGTTAGCCTCAATTTTGGTAGCGAGCTCTTGGGCTTCTTGAACTGATTGGGGATTTTTATCCCTGAGGAGATACCCTAATTGGCCATTGAAAGACTTAGTGTAGATGTGGACAAGGTAATCGACTTTCGGATGATGGCTTGTAGGAATCTTTTGCAACAAGGCCTTGAATCTAGTATGGAATTCTCGAATAGACTCATTTTCATGTTTCCAAAGGTTATTTAGTCGGGTAAGGAGCATGTTAGGGTCTTCTTTGATACTCCACCTCTTGAGAAAAACCTCTTCTAGTTTGTCCATGGTTGTAATGCTACCATCGGGAAGGCTCAAGTACCAACGCCTTGAAGCATCATAGAGGGTAGTAGAGAACAACTTCATGACTAAGTCTTCAGCATCATCACTAATGGGATGAAGCTGAAAAAACGCCCAAAAGCTGCGCATGTGCTCTTTGGCACTAATTGCATCAGTACTGGTGAATTTAGGCAACCATTTCTCGTACTTGGCTAGCATTTGCCTAGGGTAGCCTGGTATGGCTGACATGTCTAGTGGTTTGAAGAGAGTAGATGACCATTGTCTTTGATTGTTAGCTGGGTTCGTTGTAGTGGTGGTCCCTGAACTAGACATGATTTTCAAAGGAAGACTCTTTCTGAAAAGTGATTTTACAACAGGAGAGTTCTTGGGAGGCTTCCTTCTAAAAGATAAAGGAGGATTATTGAACCTCTTTTTGGTTTGTGGAGTCGCCAGATAGTTTACTTGAAACTACCAAAGAAAAGGGAAAACACCCTAATGGAGTCGCCAGGTAAGCTTGTAGGATAAGGGCTTTCTGAGGCAAGGCTTACTGAAAAGTGTCGTCTGAGGAAGGTTTGACTCAGTGTTCCCCGGCAACGGCACCAAAATGTTATTGCACAGTTTGTAACTAGGAGAAAAAGGCTATAAGATACAAGGCCCAGGGGAGACGCCCCTAGTGACCTGGGGTTTTGAAGGGGCAAAAGGCTAATAAGACAAAGATAAGATTTCCCCCTTCACAACTCACCACCAATCAGATATTCCCGACTCAACAACCAATAAAGAAGTAAAACCCCCAAAGAAGTGTACCTGCCTGGAACAAAGCAACAACAAACTAATATGTGAAAGCTATTCAATGGGTTAGTATTTCATAAGACTATCTGATAAATATATAAGCAATATGGCAATAAATATTGACGAAGTCAATGTTTATAAATATAGCAATGCAAGTAATGTCACTTCACCAATAAATATTAGGACAATATGGCATTCAATGTAATCAATCAACACATCATCGAATAAATGTCTTAGATCACCATTCAATTGCTC
>WSFP011425508.1:0-22365 GCA_009831015.1 Picea engelmannii
TTAATCAACATTAAACCATTTTGGAATGTTGGATTCCCAAGGTAAATGGGAAAGTAAATGCTTAGTGTTACCCGACCAGTAAATTAAACTAAGTCAAAATTGATTTATTGCATGGAATTTTAAATTAAATAATGTTTTAATAATATTAATTAGGATTAAATAAATAAGATATTAAAGCATGGTATTTTAATGTAATATAGAATAATTCATTCAATAATATTTAAAGGAATGGATGGGTGTCAGTAGTTGGTTGGGAGATTCTTTTTACTCTATGATGATGTCAGCATGACATGAAGGCCACATATAAACTGAAATGGTAGTGAGGTGATATGTACTGCAACGGTGGCAGGTGCATGGTGGAAATAGTGGGAGAGGTGATAAGTGAGTGGACACCAAGTGGCAAGTGAGTTGGCATCACGGTGGTGGGAATCTGTCGATTTGGTGGAGCCACGATTCCAGGACATGTGTCATTCCCGTGTTCACTATAGGGGGGTCTTTTGTGGTTATGATAACCACAAGACCAGAGGGGCCGCAATCCCTCGATGTGTGACATGTCAACTGAGCCCAAACCCTAGTTACGATTCGCAACCACTCTACATCTCATTAAAATTCAGACATGTAGAGGGGTCGTGATGTAATGAGGGTCGTCGATCTAAAGCATGATTTATCTCATCCATTGGCCTCATGCCTTTGACTTTCCAGAGGAGGGGAAATGACGAACTAACATGATACGGTTCGGTGCCATGTCGATATGCACATCAGCAACCACATTGCACTCGAATGTGATGTGTAAGACACGTTAGTACCTAATCAGATTTGTATAGTGGCATGGATGCTATGTGTGTGCCACGTGGAAGTACGAAAACTTTGATCGAAGAAGGCATAAAAATTTGGAAGGACATAATTTTTTCTCATGTGACTCTCATGTAAAAAGGAAAAGTGTATGTGATCTAGGTGGATATAGGTGGCCACCCACCTATTCCACTGGTTCGAAAAATATTTTTCCACCTTGGTATTTTTTTTACAGTTTTACAGGTTCCAAGCTTATGGGGTTGTTTTGAGGCCCTAAAGGATGTTTTTTGGGGATTTGGGGCCCAAGAGATTGTCTAAGGAACTAAACTAGGCCAATAAAAAATCATTCTTAGCAAATATACCTTTCCAACAGTGTATCAAGTGCCCCAAATAGAGATCATATGCAAACGTTATTCCGCGGGAAGTTGACATATCAACTACCCCCATCGAGGCCCGCAAACCTTTTGGCTTTTCATTTTCTAGGCTTAGGGTTTTGGATTTTCCTTGTGTTAAAAAGGCCTTTGGAGCCTCATTGTAACAATCATATTCTTGTGAATGAGCGTAGCCATCACATCTCTAATCAGATATATGTTTCCACCATTCTAGCAAGTCTTTCACTATGTATTTCTACAGTTTTGTACATTTCTCTCATTAATAGAAACTATGTATTATTGTATATCTATGTTTATGATTATATATCTTATATATCTCTGTTATATTATTGGATATATAACATATCTCTGTACATTTATTTATTATATATCCTCTCTCATTTAGTTCCAAAAATAATCTGGATCAGTGGTATCAAAGTATGTTTATCTTGATCATTTTTCAGTGCATGTCCCCGACGAGGTCCAAGTATAGAAAGTTGAGTCTCGAGCTTGTCTCTCTTGAGGAAAATCACTCTCGAATGCCCACTAACCCTCCATGGCATAGAAAAGAAAGACAACAGCTCATAAGATTCTATTAATCTTTTGCTTGAGCAAGCTCTCACATGACAGAGGGATGAAATGATGGAGAATTTTTCCCACATCCTTTAACACCTATCGATAACAACAGGTGCATCTTGATCAAGTGGCCAATTTGGAGGCACCTCACCTTTTAAGGTACAATTTAATTTTTATATTCCCGTATTTGAAGGAAAAATAGATGTAGATGCCCTAGAAAAATGGTTAAATCTACTATAAGGTTATTTATTTGTTCTGAATTTATCCAACAAGGAAAAGATCACCTTCTCACTCGTTAAGGATATTCCCCATGTCAAACATTGGTGGGAAACTTACTGGGATAAAATCTCCACAAAGGAGTCTAGAATATATGGGGCCAAGCCCACTTGGTATTTTTTTGTGGTTGCATTCAAGGAACAATATTACCCTGATGGAAACTATGATGACCAGTACATGAGATGGACCACACCGCAACAAGAGAAGGGCTAAGCAGTGTCAGAGTTCACCAATACCTTCCATACCTTGCGCACCAAGATGGGTATCAAATACTATGAGTGACATTTGGTTATGAAATATCGTGGGGCTCTACATAGGTAGATACAAACTGAAATGGAGTTTTTGGACAACTCATCGTTGGGATCTCCCTAGTGATATGTTGTCAAAATACAACAAAAATTTAGGAACCAAAATAAATGGGAGTTTTGGTCTGCAAATCTACAACAACCAAAGCATGATAAATATGGCCCTAAAAAACAGCCTCTCGAAAACAATTCTAAGCCACAAGAAAAGAAGGGTCACGGAAATATGAAGGACAATGGAAAGTGGTGTGATTTCCACAAAATACCCTGGAACAACACCAACGGATGTAAATCAAAACATTCGTTGGTGGTTGAGATCAAAGAAAAATATATGAACCCAAATTCAGAATCTAATTCGAAAAACACTGGAAAAAGACAGATCATCGATGCAGAACCGACTACTATTGTTGCGACCACAAAAATTCAAACAAAAGAACCAACATATCTTGAAGAGGGGGAACACCTCTTCCCTTCACATATGTGGGTGAAGAGACCCCTTTGAATTTCATTGTTGATAGTGGAAGCCAGAAGAACCTCATCTCAGCAGAGGTCGTCAAACAGTTGGGATTGTCGACAACACCACACCCAAAACCATACAACATCAAGTGGCTTCCCCAGGGATCAGATCTTTGTGTTAGCCAGCAATGATGATTATCATACGACATCCATCCTTCAAGTATGAGATATTATGTGATGTTTCCCCATTAGATGTCTGTGATGTTCTTTTCGGCCAACCATATATGTGGAAGCACCATGTTATTTATGAGTCTTGACCCTATAGTGTCATTATTACTCTGGGGGGTCATGTCTATAGGACACCATAGGTAGTTCTGACTAGTGTCCCACCTAAACAGTGTCATAAGGTAGTACCTTATACTACAAAATTCAACTTCTTCACAATTTGTTCGAAAGGTGAACATAAGGACACTACAACCACTGTAGTCTCGGTCCAAGCCCCTTCTATCCAGCAGAAGCAGGTTGACAAGATTAAAGAAAAGAGAAAATATTACTTCTTGACATAGTCATATCATGTGGCCAGACTGGTTAAAAAGGTCCAACCCTTCCAACATCAGGTTCTCAACAACCTTTCGCAATCCAAGCAACGCAACTTCTCTAGCAAGGCAAGAAACTCACCAAGGTTTAGGTTCATCAAACGCTTCCCCCTCTCCATCGAGAACAAAACAAAATAGATACCATTGATTCCTAAGGAGGGAGGATTGATGTAGTTGGATATCACTATCCATCCACCTATTCCATTGGCTCGAAAAACAGTTTTCCACCTTGGGATTCTTTCAATAGTTTTTCGAGTTCCAAATTTCTAGGGTCGTTTTGAGGTCCTAAATGATGTTTTTTGGGGATTTGGAGCCCAGGTGATTGCTAAAGACACTAGCTTGGGCTAGTTGAAAATATTTATTCTCATCTAGACCTTTCCAACGGTGTATCAAGAACCCCAAGTGGAGATCATATGAAAAAGTTATTCCCTAGGAAGTTGATGTATCAACTACCCCCATCGGGGCCCACAAACCTTTTGGAATTTCATCTTCCAGAGTTAGGGTTTTGTATTTTCCTTTTGTTAAAAAGGCCTTTGGAGCCTCATTGTAAAAAAAAAATTCTTTTGAATGAGCGTAGTCATCACATCTTTTCTCATAGATAAATTTCCACCATTCTAGCAAGTCTTTCACTATGTATTTCTACAATTTTGTACATTTCGCTCATTAATAGAAATTGTGTATTAATGTATCTATGTGTTTATGGTTATATCTATGATATATCTCTATTATATTATTGGATATCTGATATATCTCTGTACATTTATTTATTATATCTCCTCTCTCATTTCGTTCCAAAAATCATCCAGATCAGTATGTCCTAAATTCCAATGAGATGGAAAATTCAGTGTTGAAGGAAATGCACAATGTGCCATATGTCGAGCACCCATGATATCATAAGAGAATTGCAGTTGTAAGAATCCAATACTTTTGGCAGGGAATGAAGAAATAAATGGCCAATTACATATCCATATGGCTAGAGTGTCAAAAGGTGAAGACTGAACATAGCAATCAAGCATAATTGTTACATCCATTGCCCATTCCAGAGTGGAGGTGGGAAGTAGTATCGGTTGATTTTATTACTAAGTTTCCCATAACAGTAAAGAAACATGATTACATCATGGCGGTGGTGGATAAATTAACTGAGGAAATGCATTTCATTCATGTGAAGACTACACACAAGGAAACAAATATTTCAAATATCTACATGAAGGAAGTTTCTAGGCTAGCTACATGGAGTGCCTGAGGAGATTGTTTCAGATAGAGATCCAAAATTCATTTCCAATTTTTGGAAGGGTTTGTTCAAAGGATTTGGGAAAAAATTAAATCTTATTACAACATATCACCCAGAGTCATTTGGAAAAATACAGAGGACTAACAAGATAAATGAGGGCATGCTCAAAATGTATGTGATGGATCAGCCATCAAATTGAAAATATTATATCCACTTACTAGAATTTGCATAAAACAATGGGTATTATGCCTCATTAAAAATGAACCCATTTGAAGAATTGTATGGTAGAAAGTGTAACACACCAGTTAGTTGGGATAATCCAGCAGACAAAGTAGTTTTTGGGCCGGATTTGTTAAGAGAAATGGAAGAGTAGATGATAATGATTAAGCATAATTTAAAGGTTGCCCAGGATAGGTAGAAACGTTATCGAGACAAGAATAGATTTTTATAGATTTAAAAGTGGGAGAACATGTCTTTTTAAAAGTGAAGACAAAAATAAGTTTGTTAAGATAAGGAAGTTGCCCGAAGTTGGCAGCGAAATATTGTGGTCCTTTTGAAATCTTAGAAAAGATAGGGTTAGTTGCATACATGCTAGAATTTATTTCATCCATGAGATTGCATAAGGTATTTCATGTATCATTATTAACAAACTATGTGCCTAACCATAAGGACATAATTAATTGGAATGTGATCTAGGTGAAGCACGAAGGGGATTTCCAAGTGGAAACAGTACACATCCTGGACCAGAAAGTCAAAGTTCTCATGAACAAGGTCATAGGGCTGGTAAAGGTTCAATGGAACTACTACAATCCTGAAGATGCTACATGGGAGTATGAAGAAAACATGTGGGAAGAATACCCTTAAAATTTTGACAATTTTGAAGAAAATAGAATGCAAGACTCCATTTTGAACAACTAAATTTTTGGAACCACATCTCATAGTCCTATCCAACTATGTCGGGGACCCTAGTAAAATAATGGCTCATTCCTTCGGTTAATCATGATAAATGAATAGTACATTCCTTGGATTATCCCTGATAAACGAATGGTGCATTCCTTGGGTCGACGAGTTGAGAGGAACATGAGATTATGGTTGGAACTGTTGGTGGAGTATTAAAGTGCAAAATTTTATTTTATAAGTATTGTGATGTAAATTTGTATATGTATATCAGAACAGTGTTCACCAAGGACGATGCACAATTGTAGGGGAGGGGGAATGTAACATCCCCACTATAACCCCTATTTTAATTTTTGTTTATTGTAGATATAATGTGTAGGTACGACCACAACGATGTAATATGTGAATTCTATTTCTATGTTTTAATAATCAAATGTGATGTCAGCTACTAAGGGAACATGGATAGAGATGGGGGATGAATTAATCCACAAGAGGTGGGAGAGTCTAGGATAATGTCCAAGAGGGTTTCAACGAGGGAATTACCCATATATATTAATTCAACACATTTTCTTAAATTTTCTATTGGTATATGAACCTTTTAATTTTTTATTGAGTGTTCCCAAAGCCAATAATTGAATACATGTAAGAGGGTGGGTGTGAGTGGTCACATCTCAAAGTTATTGGGTACATGGGGGTTGAGTACAATCATCTTTTGGAAGTGTGTGAGTCAAGAAAGGTAATCCAAAGGGAGGAAATTCGTATGGGTTGGGACAAAAATTTTAAACATGAAGTTTTTGTGCATGAGGAGCAAGTAGAGAGGAAGAAATAGAGCTTGAAGCTAGAGCATCCACGGAGGTAGAATTTGAGATCATGTTGGAGCTTATTTTGATTTGAAGACTCAAGACTTAGTTTGTCATGCATGAAGAGTGGAATTCTAAATGAGATGCACTAAAATAGAAAATGTTTGTTGGTGTTTGTTGGTAGTTTTCTTGGCAGTGAATTCCCTTTAGTTCATAGCTAAGAGATTCCTAGCTACTAGTTCTAGAGAAACCCTGGTAAATGAATGGGGCACCCAAGGGAATAAGATCAATGAAGGGTTACATTCCTTAGGTTCGTCAGGTCAAGAGGAACAAATATCATGGAAAATCAAGATAGTTGTAGGAGGATTGATCCATATTATTTTTCAGAACGAAATGAAAGTAGATATATTCCAATGAAATACTCATAAAAATTACCAAAAACAAAGAGATGCAACAAAACATGATTTCTATTAATGAAATAAATGTATAAAGACTGTAAAAATATAAAGTGCAAGACTCGCTAGAATGGCGACATATTTATCTCTGAGAAGAGATGTGACAGCTACACTCATTCGCAAGAAGATGATTACAATGAGGCTCTGAAGCCCTTTTTATGATAAACATGAATGTCAAAACCCTAGACATCCAACAACCTAACCCTAGGAGATGAAGCACCAAAATTCATGTGGGCCTCTTTGGGGTAAGTTAGTACATTAACTTCCCGGGGTCATAAATTTTGCATACGATCTCTGTTTTAGGCTATGATAGCCCATTGGAAAGGTATTTTCGAGAACTACACATTATGTCATCAAAATTTGATTTTGTCTACAATTTGATTGTGGCAAGCCAAGAAAACATTGTTTAGGGCCCCAAAACGGCCCTGGAAGTATAGAAAGATGTACTAACATGAAAACTTCCAAAATAATCCAGTTGGAATACGTGGCTGGCCACCAATATCCACCTTGATGTTTTTTAGGGATTTGGGATAGCCCCGGAAGTGCATAACCCACAATTACAAAGAAATGTCCCCATTACAGATAAATGTGAACTGAAAATTGTCAAGATGAACCAGTTGGAATTTGGAACATGTGGGTGGCCACCAATATCCACTTGGATCAATCCTCCCCCCTTAGGAAGCAATGCTATCCATTGCATTGAGTGCCCGGGGAAGAGGGGAAAGTGTTTTATGAATATGAATCTTGGTGAGTTGCGTCCCTTGTCGGATAAGTTTCACTTCTTGGCCTATGGAAGGTTGTCACGAACCTGTTGTTGGAGGGGTTGAATTTGTTCCACCAACCTATTGTCTCTAGGCTTGGCAGAGCATTGTGTAGGCACCATTGTAGGTGAAGAAACAATATCCTCTTTCTCTTCGGCAATATGCTTCTGTTGGATAGAAGGTGTTGAGGCTACAATGGTTGTAGCGGTCTTCTATGCATCCTTTGAATAGACTATGAAGAGGATGAATATTGTAGTATGAGAGATTACCTTCTGACACTTTTTTGGTGGAACAATAGTCATATCTACCTCTAGTATCCTATAGAGATGACCCCCGGAGTAATAATGACACTATGGGGTCGAGATTCATAAACAACATGATGTTTCCACATATATGGTTGGCCCAAAAAAACATCACAAACATTAATAGGGGAAAAATAAAACACTACCTCATTCTTGAAGGGTTGGATACCATAGGACAGGAGACATTGTTGGCTGACATAGATATCTTGTCCTTGGTGAAGCCACCTGATGTTGTATGGCTACAAATGTGGTGGTTTCGACAACCCCAACTGTTTGATGACCTCAGCTGAGATGAGGTTGTTTTGGCTGTAGTTATCAACAATGAAATGCAACAGGGTCCCCTTTACCCACATCTGTGAATGGAATAGGTGCTCCCCCTCTTCATGATCTACTGGTTCTTCTGGTTAAATTGTTGTGGTCGCAACAATAACAGTGGGGTATGCATAGATGATCTGTCTATTTTCAATATTTTTTGGATCATATTCTGAATCAAGGTTCGGCTCCTTATCTTTGACCTCAACCACGAATGATTGTTTTGAGCGGCATTCATTAGTGTTGTTGCAGGGGAATTTGTGGAAGTCACACCACTTCCCAGTGTCATTCTTCATATTTTCCTTACCCTTCTTGTCCTATGTCCTGGACTGGTTGTCTAGAGGATGTTGGTTAGGGTCGTCTTTACCATGCTTTAGTTTTTTTGGATTGGCATACCCTAACTCCCATTTGTTCTAGTGCCTAAATTTCTGCTCAATTTTGACAACATATCGATAGGAAACTCTCAATGATGAGATGTTTAGAAAATCCATTTTGGTTTGGATGTACCTATGCAGAGCATCACAGTATTCCAGAACCATATGTCGCTTGGATTCTTTGATACCCATCTTGGTACACAAGGTATGGAAAGTATTCATGAAATCTGGCACTATTTGGAACTTCTCTTGTTGCATATTGGTCCATCTCATGTACTAGTCTTCATAGTTATCAACAGGGTAGTATTGTTCCTTGACCGCATCCACAAAAAAATCCCAAGTGGGCTCAGCCTCATATATTCCATATTCCTTTGTGGAAATTTTCTCCTAGTAATTTTCCCATCAATGTTTGACATGGAGGAGAGCCTTGAAGAGTGTGAAGGTGATATTTTCCTTGTCGAAAAAATTGTGAATAGAGAAATAACCTTCTAGCAGATTTAACCTTTTTTTGAAGGCATGTGCATCTATCTGACCTTCAAATACATGAATATAAAACTTAACTTTTACCTTGAAGGGAGAGGTTCCTCCAAAGTGGCCTCTTGATGAAGATGTGCATGTTTCTATCAACATGAATTGAAGGATGTGTGCAAAATTCTCCATCATTCCGTCCCTCTGTTACGCGAGATCTTGCTCAAGCAACAAGTTAATAGAATCTTTTTCTCTGTCATTTTCCTCAAGAAAAACAAGCTCGAGACCCAACTTTCTATACTTGAACCTCGTCGGGGACATGCACTAAAAAATGATCAAGAGTAGCCTACTCTGATACCATTGATTCAGATTATTTTTGGAACAAAATGAAAGCAGAGATATTACATTGAAATACTCATAAAAATTTCCAGAAATAGAGAGATACAATAATACATGATTTCTATTATTGAAAGAAATGTACAGAGACTGTAAAAATGCATAGTGCAAGACTCGCTAGAATGGTGGCAAATTTATCTCTGAGAAGAGATGTGACCGTTAAACACATTCGCAAGAAGATGATTAAAATGAGACTGTGGAGGCCTTTGTATGATAAACATGAATGCCAAAATGCTAGACATCCAAAAACCTAACCCTGGGAGATGAAGTGCCAAAAGTAATGTGGGCCCCATTGGGGTAAGTTAGTACATTAACTTCCCAATGTCTTAACCTTTGCATATGATATCTGGTTTAGGTGTGTGATAGCCCGTTGGAAAAGTGTTTTCGAGAAATACACATTATGTCACCAAAGTTTGGCTGCTTCACAGTTTGACTATGGTAAGCCAATAAAACACTATTTAGGGTACCAAAATGGCACTGGAAGTACAAAAAGATGTACTGACATGAAAGCTTTCAAAAAAATCCAGTTGGAATCGGTGGGTGGCCAATAATATACACATGGATGTTGTGTAGGGATTCAGGACAGCCCTGGAAGTGTAGAACCCACAATTACAAAAGAATGTCCCCATTACAAAGAAATTTGTTGAACTAAAAATAGTCAAGATGAGCCAGTTGGAATTTGGAACAGGTGGGTGGCCACCAATATCCACCTAGATCAAGGATACCAGTGGGTTTTGAGTTTTATAAGATGTGATAAAAACACCCTCTTTTGTGGATTACTAACCTCAACTCAAGAGTGATTGGTTGTTGAGATTTGGAACAATCAGTTTATGGTTGGGTAGAAGGTTCGTCCCAAGTAGCCGGTTGCACAATAGTTTTAAAAGATAATTTTGTGATCTATTTTCTATATTGTATTTATGACTTAAATTGGTGTGCATGAACTATATGTATTTGAGAATGATTTATATGCTATTGTGTTGAGTTTCTTAGCTTCATTTCATGTCATATTTAGATTTTTGTAGATGTATGCAATTAATTGTAATAAACAATAGTTAAATATGTATGGAAATCCTAGCCGGAAGCTACACGAATTTATTTAGATAACAAAAAATTTGTTTTTGTAATTTTTCCACACCATAATGTCCCTCGGTTGGGCTTGGGGACATTACATCTAGAAGCAGAAAAAAGTGAAGAAACAGTTGCAACAATAGTTGGAGAAAGGAGTAATTTGGCCAAGAACTTCACCTTGTGGGTAACCTATCATCAAAGTACCCGAGAAGGATGGGAATTGGCGAATGTGTATCAACTACATAGATTTAAACAAGATTACACTCAAGAATCAATACCCTTTACCCAGGATCAATTATTTTTTAAACTAGTTGCAACATGCCAAGTACTACACCAAGTCGGAACTCAAATCAAGATACCAGCAGGTACATGTTGAAGAATAAGACACATGGAAGACCACCTTCAAGACAAGGCAAGGCCTGTATGAATGGTTGGTCATGCCTTTTGGTTTATGTAATACACTGACTACATTTATGTGATTATGGAATGATGCATTGCATTCATATTTAGATTCATTTGTAAAATTATATTTTGATTACATATTGGTTTATATCTCTACTGGAGAAGACCACATCTCACATCTCATGCAAGTGTTAGAAACTTGGCTAACCTTAAGAAGTGTGAGTTTTCTTAGGATTCATTGGTGTAGTTGGGGTATGTGATAGGTGGAGGGGAAATCAAGATAGATCCCATGAAGATGGAAAACATCATCAAGTGCCCAGTTCCTACTATTGTCACTAAAGTTAGGAGATTTTTGGGGGTAGTGCAGTACCTACAAAAGTTTGTTATGAACATAATATATAATAATAAACATAACCACATTATAATAGTTAATGAATAATTAATGAAAAGGCACCTTTGCAATGAAAGGTCACATCTCTTCATGGAAGGGAACCCCTGCGTGGGTGTATAAGGACATCATTCTTATTGTATCTCATCATCTCATATTCATATACATTATTATTTAATATATTATCTTTTATGGATTATAACCCGTTGTCCTACTTACATTGGGTATTTACCAGGTGAACCGGCTTGGTTCACCACAAAGTTCATAGCATCAATTTAGCATTAGTTATAGCACTCCATGCCATAACAACCCATGGTAAGATATTTTAGTGGGGAAAGAATTACCAGAAATATTTTGACAAGTCAAAGTGGAATATCAGTCAGGCACCATTCCTTGTGTTACCTAACTTGCTTAGTCCTTTCAAAATGGAGATAGATGCAAGTGGTTATGTTATTGTAGTGGTCTTGATGCAAGAAGGTAAGAAAGTATGCTATCATTCTGAATTTTTTCATAGGGGAGTCTTGAACTATCCTACATATGATAAGGAACTCTATGCCCTAGTTCATGTTGTTAAGAAGTGGAAGAACTATTTAATGGGTAGGGAAACCATCATCCACACTAATCACTAGCCACTACATTATTTTGAGGCCTAGAGTAAGATTCAACAAACTTGACATTACAAGTGGACGAGGGTTTTTCAATAGTGCCATCTAGTCATAAAATGTAAGAAGGGGAACACTAATAAGTTGGAATCCATGCTTCCAAGGCCATCCACATCCAATATTACAACTTTGGGAACTATTATTCACATGGATTATTCTACCCATGATAAATAAAAAGAGGAATACATTGAAGATGAGGACATTAAAGAGGTGTTTCAACAATTACATGGCCAAATTAATGTAAAAGAAGGTGGTGGTAAGGATGATTATCTTCTCCAGAATTGGTTTCTCTACAACCTAGACAGGATTTATTTTCCTAAAGGTAAAAGGTTTCATTTTATCAGAGAGGCTCACACCTCTAAGTTTGCATGATATTTTGGTGTTAGAAAGACAATTGTCAACTTACAAAGGTATATGTATTGACTCAAAATACAGAAATATGTAGCTTGGTATATTATAGGATATATACTTTGTTGTAACAACAAGCCCAATAATAGAAATAAAGTTTTATACCATCATTTACGTATGCCCACTCAACCTAGGAAAGCATTTCCATGGATTTTGTGGGTGGTTTTGCAACAACTAGGAAGGGACATGACTATTTGTTTCTGGTAGTTAACAAGGTCAACAAGATGTGCATTCTTATGCAATGTAAACACACCATCAAGGAACAAGAAGTAGTGAACATACTATTTGAACAAGTTTAGGTGCACTTTGGGATACCAAGGAGAATAATATCAATCAAGGATCCCATATTTATCGATTCCTTTTGGACTACACTTTTGGAGAAGATGAACACCAAGTTGAAGAGATCTACAACATTCTATCCATGGAAAGATGGGCAGACATAAGTAATCAACATGACATTGGTACACATTTTGAGGGGTTATAATCAAAAGCATCCAAATACCTAGGACAAAAATATGATCTATATTCAACACTCTCACAATAGAGCAGTCCATACTTCTACCAATAATTCTCATTTCGAAACTTGCTTTGGGTATTTTGTACCTTTGCCCTTGGATGTTGTAGATGGAGAGAAAGGATGAGTGAGGAAATATGTCACAAGAGAAGCATTGAAAGAAGATAGATTTGTTTAAAATATTATGCATATCCATTTTCAAGTATAGGAGACATTGAAGAAATCACAGGAAAAGTACAAGGCCCAACATGACTTTCACAAAACTGAGAAATCATTCAAAGTGGGAGACCGATTTTTGTTATAGTTGAATAAGTAAAGACTATGAAGTCCTAGTAAGAATATCAAGGCTATGTAGTATGTCCCTTTTGAGGTATTGGAGAAGGTGGATGCTAATTCCTATAGACTCAGTTTACCCCCATATATGCACATTTACTCAATAGTGAATGTGGAAAATATAAAACTCTATTAGCCTTCGATGTTGGATCAAGAAACTAGGGAGTAGGTCTTACCTACCATAGAGGATTTAGCGCCAGAAGCTCAGGAAATTTTTGAAGAAGATATACTTTTGTAGAAGAAGTCCAAAACTACTTGATAGGGGCACCATGATGTTTAGCAGATCGAGTCAAAAGGACAACTTCTAGGAAAGGAAAAATGATACTCTAAGGAGAAGGTAGAGGAAAATTTTCCTCACCTCATTTAGTAAAAGCTTTTGGTGACCAAAAGCCTCCCTAAATGGGGAGGTATGATCCGAAATGGATCATTATATAATTTGACATCCATTTGGTACTTTCTGTGTGGAAAAAATGGAGGAATTAGCTTCCAAGGCACAGTTTGGAGATTTAGGGTCTGAAACCTTCCAGAGCCAATTTGAGGCATCAAATGACACTTTTTGGGGTCAAAACTTCACAAACATAGCTCAACCCTCGACACTATTATGCACACCCAAACCCTTTCAACGGTGAAAAAATGCCTTAATCAAAGCTCGTATGCAAAAGTCATGCCTCCTACAAGTTGACCTAACTTGTTCACCAACATGGTACGAAGTGGATGCCACATCAACACCATTACTCATGCATGTCAATTTAGCGGCGTGTGGGTTTTCAAGAAGATTCTAGAAGGTCCTAAACCTAAAAATATTAAGGGTTGAGGCATGATGCAAGAGCATATCTCCATGTCAACCAACCAACCAACTAGCCATGTCAAGCGCACACATTCAAAGTTGAAGAGAGGCGCAGTCCTCATTTAAAATTGGAATTGAATGTAATTAAATGTCTAGGTTGTTGAGCCATAGCGTCATGCCTTTGCGCAGGATATAGATAAGATAGGCCTTTAATGTTTATAAGGTTGAGATCTAGATCTGGATAGCGGACTAGATAGCTCATTCAATGTAATTGAATAGGGTAGGTAGGTTGGAGGAAAGAGCTCAAAGAGCCCCCTCAGGTAAAAGAGATTTCGTATCTCATTTTTGGTAGTAGTGGTGAGAGAGTTGTAGTTGTAGTGGAGAAGAGAGTATCTGCGAGTAGAGAGCAGAAGAGAAGGAACCGAGACCTTGTTACAGGCCGTGCTCAAGAACACCTTGTAAATACAGGCATTGCCATATTTAATACAAAAAGAGCAGTTTTTCCTGCATGTATTCTGTGTGTTGAATGAATGTCTGTGAGTGTTCATATATGTTGTAGATGTATATTGTAGGTTTGCATTTGCAGGAGTGTGTCTAATTTCAGGTGAAGGTCTTTGAGGCTTTATACTAGGAGGGTGTGACAGAACACTGCGGGTTCTGATAGCCGTGCACCGAGGTTGAACTTCTGAATTCTGCGGGTTCAGACAAAGACGTGTCGCGGCACAAGAACTGGAATCAACAACTCATAGAAGGAACTCAAGGTTACTGAACACCTTGGAGGCAAGGCTGTGTAGGGAAGAACACAGTTGCAGACAGAAGCTCTGAGGAGTTTCGCGAAGCTCTGCCAAGTGGGCATTGAGCAGGTGCAAGGGGTGCACAGAGGGAGAACTCTCCTGTGATTTCAAAAAGAAGAATCAAAATCACTGAGGATTTTGTGAAGCTCTGGCAGGTGGGCATTGAGTAGGTGCAAGGAGTGCACAACGGAAGATTTCTGCTGAGAATTTCAGGAAGAAACAGAATCACTGAGGATTCTAAGAGCTCTCCCAGGTGGGAATTGATCAAGTGCAAGGAGTGTATAGAGGACATAACTGTTGGATGTTCTGTGAGAAGATACTCTTCCAGAAGGGTATTTGAGTTAGTGTGCAGACAGGCACGGGAGAAGAGAACTCTTTGAGTTCTGTATTTTGAAGGAAGAATCCACTGAGGGATCTTCACATGGTTGTTGAACACCTTGTAGACTCAGAAAGAGGTTGCTTGAGTGAAGGATAGCCAGGAGGGCATCCAAATATTCTCCATTTGTGGGAGAAAGGAAAGGAGAAATGAGTTTCCTTAGAGGTCGAAGCTACAGGAAATCTCAGGACGGATAACAACACTATGTGTGCATGAGAATACCTTGCAGAGGCGCAGGAGTTGAAGAATCCTTCGAGGATTCGAAAGGAGAAAAGCTCAGGAGGAACAACGTTAAGGAGAATTCATGGCGAGAACTCAGGTAAAGGAGTTCGCAGAGAAGAAAGGCAAAGGTCGAGGCCTTTGGGAACTTGGGTTTTTTCCAAGTGCAGGAAGTAAGTGTGCAAGCTCGGGAGGGAGCACAGCCGTCATCAGATCGGCTGGAGAAGGAGATCTGGACCGTTGGTTTCTATGTCCAGGAGAGAATAGGATAATCCTACAGAAGG
This sequence comes from Picea engelmannii, assembly GCA_009831015.1. Classification (NCBI taxonomy): domain Eukaryota; kingdom Viridiplantae; phylum Streptophyta; class Pinopsida; order Pinales; family Pinaceae; genus Picea; species Picea engelmannii. The sequence continues at coordinate 15,601 of WSFP011425508.1, forward strand.
GGGAGATCAAGAGTCGTTGGATATCATTCAGAAATCCCGTCAGACGTCAGACCGGACAGGAGGTGCATGGGGTTTAACCCTTCTCACGCCAGGCAGAAGTCCCAACAGGTATCGGGATATCGGTGTTCATGAAATCAAAAATCTTGTGGACAGGAGATCAAGAATCTCCATGGTAAAGGTCCCGAGAAAGATCTGAGCCGTCTGTTTGTGGCGACATGTTGCAGAGATCGAGCGACCTGTCAGTATATCGGCTACCAGGATTTTGAGTTAACAGAGGATTTATGTCATCGGAGCATCGAAGACTCTGAAACAGCGAGATTGGATCAGGGGTGTCCATTAGTTGGGGACACGTGGTGGAAATCCAGATTATCAGGAAAGTCCCAATAGAAGGTCAAATTAGCGCATCGGAGTTCGGAGTTTCGCGAGTCCTGAGGACAAGACTTTCGGGGCATTTGAAGTCGCGAACTCACGAGAGGTGATCAGGACCGTCCATCTTGAGGGGACGCGTGGCAGTGATCGAAGCCTTCGGGAAAGATCCCGAAAGGGGAGTCGTATCGAGAAATCGGATTTCGAAGAGATCGTGGAAGTCAAGGGCAAAAGAACTTCGGCATTTGAAGTCGCGAAACCCTGAGGGATATCTGGAGCCGTTGGTTTTAGTGACCAATCACAGTCGTTGATTGTGTTTTATGGTGGAAGGGCATCCTAGTGATGTCATATTGGGATTCAGAGAATCAGGAATCCTGATGACACGGGGTTTATTCATTTCGGCATTGCGATGTCTGAAACCCCAAAAGGAGATAAGGCTACGGTCTTATGAGAGGTGGTCATGTGGACTAGGGGTTTATCAAGGAGGGGATAAGACACGAAAGAGGCGCATTGGCTCATCGGAGATCGGGGATTCGAGAGTACAGAGGACTCTTGATATTGGAGATCAGGAAACCCCAAAACCCGAAACTGGATCGGGGGAAAGTCACAGGCGGGTGCAAAGGCCGTGACAGGGAAAGAGCAGGACCTGTGGATTGGGTTTTTAGCAGAGATTCCACGGAGGAATCGAAAGAGCTGCTTCGGCTCACTTGGTGGTTGAATGATCCTATGAGTGGACGTGCTTGCAAGCTGACACATCTGCATCAAGTGGTATCAGAGCTTGATTCTTGTCCATATATTTTAGACGAGGGAGGCATAAGAGGTAAAGAGCACTCTGATACACATCAAGTGGTATCATAGCTTGATTCTTGTCTATATATTTCAGATGAGGGAGGCATAAGAGGTAAAGAGAACTCTGATACACATCAAGTGGTATCAGAGCCTGATTCTTGTCTGTATATTTTAGATGAGGGAGGCATAAGAGGTAAAGAGCACTCTGATACACATCAAGTGGTATCAGAGTGAGAACTCTGTTTGTATATTTCAAGCAGGGGGAGAGGTAAAGGAAGACAGAGCGTTGGAGACTCTATGGTGATTGTTCGCGGGTAGGCAGCAATCAAGAAGACAGTCAACAGGACTGTAGGAGGAAGCTGGGACACTCAGGTATGTAGAGTGACAGTAGCAGGTTTGCTAGGAGAGAAAATAGAGACAGCAATATGGCTACTGAAGGCCGTAAGTATGCTGGGAGGAAAAACTCAAAGCTATGGAGCCAAAAAGATATAGATGAAGAGCTCGTTGATATAAAGAAAGAAATAGAAAATCTTGCATTGCAGATGCAGCAGAAAGCCAAGCTGAGATGGGTATATGAATGGCCCATGAGGAAGGCAAAAGAAAAATGTCCAGTCAAGGAGTTGATGGCTAGAAGACAGTGTAGGCTATTAAGAGGATGGTTGAGGTATGCTGAAAACCTCGAAGAACCTGAAGAAATGGTTCAGATGTGTGAACCAGAGAATGGGAGAGGTCTCAATGATGAAGAGAATGAATTGGGATCAACTGAAGATCTCAAGAAGTACCAGGAGGGAAGAGAGGAAATTCCAGTTTTCCAGGTGGGCAAGGAGTTGAGATCAGCTGAGGATCTCAGAGACTGTCATAAGGACATCCAGGGAATTTCACATTTCCCGCTGGGCAATGAAATGAGGTCGTTGCGAGATCTTGAAGAATGCCAGGAGGGTAGCGGAAGCATCTCAGATTTCTAGGTGGGTAGAGATGAGAATTCGAGACTGTCTGAAGGTGTCATGGACTCAGAGGTGAGTTCAAATCAGAAAGGAGTGCTGATGAATATGGGATCAGTTGATCTCATAATCTGCCAGGAGAGCAGTGAACAGATCCCATATTGCCAGGTGGGCAGGGACAAGCAGATGGGACTGTCTAAGAGTCTCATAAACTCAGAGGTGAGTTGGAATTGGCTTGAGGAGCTGACAGAGCAGGTGAGCTCAGAGATGGATTTGGATCAACAGTTGTAGCTGACATAAGAGGAGGATCTGAAGGACCTTCTAATGATTGGGAAAATTGAAATACCCCTACCACTTAGCCCAGAGCAGGAAGAAGTCTGTATTGTAGATGCAGCAACAATTGGAGAAAATCTAGCTGAGACTGTCAGGGAAGAGGAATTGGATCAGACTTTGGAAGCTGCCCAAGAATATGAAGAATAAAATGAGCATTCTGAGGAATGTCTCAATGCATTCAGCCAGGAAGTTGAGGAAGTTGTAGCACTGAAGCTAACAACAGAAGAAGCAGACAACATTTTCTTTGTTGATTTTTGGGAACAAATTGAATCCCTGGAGATAAGGGTGATAGTACAAGGCGTGCACATCCAACAGGTGAGGTTGGAAGTAGATAAAGAAGAAGGCATGGGAGATTTCAGTGATCTTCCCATGTGCCAAAAAATTTTGCAGCTGAGGAGACTACACGAACAGAGCCAGCCACTGGAGCAGCTGGATGAGGTGATAGAAGACATAAGAAGGCTGATGTTAAGGTCAGCAAGGACTGCCAGCGAGGAGAGGCTGAGCAGAAAGAAGGAAGCAGTGCAGCAGCAGAAGCAGAAGCAAGGAGATGGAGCAGATGAACAGCTCCAGAGGATGATTTGGGATCCAGGAGGATTTCAACAGCTGAGATGGGAAGCTCATGAGAAGGAGATCATGAATTTTGCAGCTGAGGAGTATGATGCAGGAGCATCTCTCCACGTCAGCCAGACAGCCATGTCAAGTGCACGCATTCAAAGTTGAAGAGCGACGCAGTCCTCATTTAAAATTGGAATTGAATGTAATTAAATGTCTAGGATGTTGAGCCATAGAGTCGTGCCTTTGCATAGGTTGTAGATAAGATAGGCCTTTAATGTTTGTAAGGCTGAGATCTAGATCCAGATAGTGGACTAGACAACCCATTCAATGTAATTGAATAGGGTAGGTAGGTTGGAGGAAAGAGCTCGAAGAGCCCCCTCAGGTAAAAGAGATTTCGTATCTCATTTTTGGTAGTAGTGGTGAGAGAGTTGTAGTTGTAGTGGAGAAGAGAGGATCTGCGAGTAGAGAGCATAAGAAAAGGAGCCGAGACCTTGTTATAGGCCGTGCTCAAGAACACCTTGTAAATACAGGCATTGCCATATTTAATACAAAAAGAGAAGTTTTTCCTGCATCTATTCTGTGTGTTGAATGAATGTCTGTGAGTGTTCATATATGTTGTAGATGTATACTGTAGGTTTTCATTTGTAGGAGTGTGTCTAATTTTAGGTGAAGGTCTTTGAGGCTTCATACTAGGAAGGTGTGACAGAACACTGTGGGTTCTGATAGCCGTACACCGACGTTCCACTTATGAATTCTGCGGGTTCAGACAAAGACATGTTGTGGCACAGGAACTAGAATCAACAAATCAGAGAAAGACCTCAAGGTTACTGAACACCTTGGAGGCAAGGCTATGTAGGGAAGAACACAGTTGTAGACAGAAGCTCTGAGGAGTTCTTTGAAGCTCTGCCAAGTGGGCATTGAGCAGGTGCAAGGGGTGCACAGAGGGAGAACTCTGTTGTGAGTTCAGAAAGAAGAATCAGAATCATTGAGGATTCTGTGAAGCTCTTCCAGGTGGCCATTGAGCAGGTGCAAGGAGTGCACAACGAAAGATTTCTGCTGAGAAGTTCAGGAAGAAATAGAATCATTGAGGATTCTGAGAGCTCTGCCAGGTGGGCATTGAACATGTGCAAGGAGTGTACAGAGGACAGAACTATTGGATGTTATGTGAGAATATACTCTACCAGGAGGGTATTTGAGTTAGTGTGCAGACAGGCACGGGAGAAGAGAACTCTTTGAGTTATGTATTTTGAAGGAAGAATCCACTGAGGGATCTTCACAAGGTTGTTGAACACCCTGCAGACTCAGCAAGAGGTTTCTTGAGTGAAGGATAGCCAGGAGGGAATCCAAATATTCTCTATTTGTGGGAGAAAGGAAAGGAGAAACGAGTTTCCTTAGAGGTCGAAGCTACAAGAAAGCTCAGGATGGATAGCACCGCTGTGTGTGCATGAGAATACCCTGCAGAGGCCCAGGAGTTGAAGAATCCTTCGAGGATTTTAAAGGAGAAAAGCTCAGGAGGAACAACATCAAGGAGAATGCACGGCGAGTACTCAAGTAAAGGAGTTCGCAGAGAATAAAGGAAAAGGTCGAGGCCTTTGGGAACTTAGGATTTTTCCAAGTGCAGGAAGTAAGTGTGCATGCTCAGAAGGGAGAACAGCCACCGTCAGATCGACTGGAGAAGGAGATCTGGACTGTTGGTTTCTATGTCTAGGAGAGAATAGGAGAAGCCTACAGAAGGGGGAGATCGTGAGTCGTTGGATCTCATTCGGAAATACCGTCAGTCGTCAAACTAGAGAGGAGGTGCACGGGGTTTAACCATTCTCACGCTAGGCAAAATTCCCAACAGGTATCGGGATATCGGTGTTCGTGAAATCAGAAATCTTGTGGACAGGAGATCAGGAATCTCCATGGTAAAGGTCTCGAGAAAGATCTGAGTCATCCGTTTGTGGAGAAACGTGGCGGAGATCGAGCGACCTGTCGGTATATCAGCTACCGAGATTTTGAGTTGACAGAGGATTTCTGTCATCGGAGCATCGAAGACTCCGAAACAGCGAGATTGTATCAGGGTCGTCCATCAGTTGGGGACACATGGCAGAGATCCAGATTATCGGGAAAGTCCTGATAGAAGGTCAAATTGGCGCATCGGAGTCCAACGTTTCGCGAGTCCTAAGGACAAGACTTCCGAGGCATTTGAAGTCACGAAATCGCGATAGGTGATCAGGACCGTCCATCTTGAGGGGACATGTGGCAGTGATCAAAGCCTTTGGGAAAGGTCTGGAAAGGGGAGTCGTATCGAGAAATTGTCTTTCTAAGAGATCGGGGAAGTCAAGGGCAAAATCACTTCGGCATTTGAAGTCGTGAAACCCCGAGGAAGATCTGGAGCCGTTGGTTTTAGTGACTGATCACAGTTGTTGATTGTGTTTTACGTTGGAAGGGAATCCTAGTGATTTCATATATGGATTCAGAGAATTGGGAATCCTGATGACACGGGGTTTATGCATTTCGGCATTGTGATGTCTGAAACCCCAAAAGGAGATAAGGTTTCCATCTTATGAGAGGTGGTCATGTGGACTAGGGGTTTAGCCAGGAGGGGCTAAGACATGAAAGGGGTGCATTGGCTCATCAGAGATCGGGGATTTGAGAGTACAGAGGACTCTTGACATTGAAGATCAGGAAACCCCGAAACCCGAAACTGGGTCGGGGGAAAGTCACAGGCGCGTGCAGAGGTCATGACAGGGAAAGAGCAGGACATGTGGATTGAGTTTTTAGCAGAGATTCCACGGAGGAATAGAAAGAGTCGCTTCGGCTCACATGGTGGTTGAACGATCCTATGAACGGATGTGCTTGCGAGCTGACGCGTTTGCATCAAGGCATGAAAAAACCCTAACACTATATGGCTATTGGGCTATGTTAAATACTAGACCGCTAGGAAGTGAAACGGTTCCATTCTTTAGTATTGTACTAGCTCCATATTTGAGCAGTGCATCTAGAAGTGGGATTTGGCAGCATAACACAGGAAGAAAGATATTCAATAATAGCCATTTAGGCCACAATGACAAAGAAAACTCCTTAGTGAGTGCCCCATTTATTTGTACTTGCATTTCATAACTGGAGAAAAGAGAGAAGATTATAGGCCTCATTCTAGCTGGGTTTTCTCCCATTTCAGGTTTTCCATGATACATATTGTGTTCATTGTGTGGATAGAGTGTCCATTTTCTTGTTCTTTCATTTTCGTATCTAAGTTATTTTCATAAATTTAAGTAATAAGATAGTGATAATAAATATGTGATCTAAGGAAATAAACCTACATAATAAAAAAAAATCAACATAATACAATATCTATTGTGATGATGATGCAGGATCATCTCAAGCGAGCCAGCGCGGAGACAATCGAACAGCTGGAAAAGCGCCCAACACAAATTTTGAAATATCTTGAAGCATTAATGAAACATCAAGTGGAAGCGCACTTGTATAATGTAAACGGACCTTGAGCGATTTTCTCTCTTCCTTAGTAGGTAGAAGGCATTTATAGTCGTTAATGCAAGTAGATAGAATTGAATGTTAGATTAGACAGTTTTAGAGCGCAAGAGGGAAATGGGATATAGACACCCTCATTGTGTATTGTAACATAAGCAACATTAGTGTATCATGAGAATAGAAGAGAAGCAGAGAGTTGTGTAGCAGACTCCATGTACAGAAGTTCTGGATTAATACAAGAAAGTTGTGATTCAGACTCATGGTGTTCATATATTCTCTGTGTATGCATCTTTGAATGTTATGCTCA
>ML864711.1:0-12297 GCA_009831015.1 Picea engelmannii
CTCTCCTCTAGTGTTCCTTTTATTACTCATTAATGAGTAATGCTTCTAACCCTTGGTCTCCTTTGAGTGACCCTTCACCTTCCCTTGAGATCAACGGTCATGACTTAATCATCCGTTGAGTTCACTTATATCACTTAAGTGACTCAAAAGTCATAAAGTCACTTTTACCCATTAAATAATAAAAGGCCCAACTTGACTTTATAAAATCACTTTATGAAATCACTTCATAAAGTCACTAGAGAGAAATATGCTCTGTCACTTCTACATGTCGGGCGCCTCCAATGTAGAAGTACCTTCGAGCTACCAAAATCTAACACTCTCTCTTAGCGAGGGAGGTAGTTCTGGAGCCTCCACCTGGATCTGTCTCCAACCCCATCATGTCCTCTACTGCTGTAGCCGCTCCCACTGCAATGGAAGCCTTTGCTCCCTCTGAACTTGAATCATCTCCAACTACCTTTGCCAATCTTTGATGTGAAGACCTATCCATCCAGTGTCCTTTCTCTGAAGCCTCGCTACTGTTTGACTCAGGCTCCAACCACCCACTAGATCCAAACTCTAGACTCCCTTTGGAACTCAGCTCCAAACTCTCTCTGAAGTCAACCTCAGTTTGCCTTTGCTCTCTCTCCTGCTTGACCTGCATGATCTCTAGATGGAAGACCTTCTTCACCTATCTAAGACCTCGTTGAATCAAAGTCCTTGATCCAAGCCTTGATCTTGGCATCTCACCAAATATTCTAATCTTGGCATCTCACCAAAGATCTCAACCTTGGCATCTCACCAAAGGTCCCTCGCTCTTGGCATCTCACCAAGAGTCTCTCGATCTTGGCATCTCACCAAAGATCCTCACCTTGGTCTCTCACCAAGTGATTTCTCTTTCCCTTCCTTCTTTCAGGCAAACCCCCTCTACACTCACTGCAAATCAAGTGCCAAATCTTTTGTCTGCTGAAACTTAGAGCTCCAACTCTGATACCATGTTGAAAACTGATCTCAAACACTTAGACAACACAAGATTTCAGCTTCCTATAGCTATTCACCAATAAAGCGTTGGAACCACATGCATTTACAATAACTATGAGCAGAAATACAAGAGACTAAGGAATCTGAAAATATTGTAGCGGAAATATAAATGAATAGTAGTGCATTCACCACATTTGACACATTGAATCGCTGGGCAATGCCCCTGGAAAAACCTAACATAAAACCAGTCCAAGAGAGTCTTCTTTATTGAGCTTCTGAGGAGAAATTACGAGTTTACAACAGTCTTCTACAACATTAATTACAGTGATGAACTTACAAACTGTGCCCACAAACATATATATTTCTCTGCTAAAAACCCACATTATCAACAACAAAAATCTTCCTCAAAAACTGTGCCAATAATCAATAGTATAGTCTCTACTGTACGGTCTTCAACATCAGCAGAAATTCCTCAGCATTCGTACACAGTAACAACACTCTTATGGACCAAAACTCAACAACCACAACTTCTAGAAATCTGTGCCATCTCCAAGCTTGATTTCTGTGCATTCACAACTGTATGACCCTCTTCAAATTCGTACTGTACTGCTCCTTTCTTAGCTGTACGAACCAGTATTCAATGTTGTACTTGTCTTGGGGTGCGTGTCCTCTATCCCTCTTGGAAAGTACACCCCTTCTCTTCTTGTCCTTCTCCTTTCTCCTTCAGCTCAACACTCTCTTGGAATTCTCTTGGAATGTGAGTGACTCTTCACATTCCTCTCAACCTCTCCTCCCAAAAGGTGTGTCCCCTCTCCTTTGAGTGACTCTTCACCTTTCCTCGAGATCAACGGTCACGACTTAATCATTTGTTGAGTTCACTTAAATCACTTAAGTGACCCAAAAGTCATAAAGTCACTTTTACCCATTAAATAATAAAAGGCCCAACTTGACATTATAAAATCACTTTATAAAGTCACTTTATGAAATCACTTCGTAATGTCATTAGAGAGAAATATGCTCGGTCACTTCTACATGCCAGGTGCCTCCAATGTAGTACCTCCGATCTACCAAAATCTAACACAATCTGCAAGTAACTGGTTCTATTTCTTGATTTGTTTGAGGCAGGATTCCTCAAATTCACGATTCTCTTTTGCTTGAAAGTGTGTAGAATCAGGGAAATTTTTGAATGTTTATCACAACTATTTGGTAATCTCTTATTTTAGTTAGTGTGGTTTTATCCTTTTATGTGTAACACATTGTGCTATACCTAGAAATATATCTTAATATCTCTACAAAATAGAATTAAGATTCTACTACTTGGATTAAGAAGTGCTAGTTTTTTATTGGTATATTTGTCTCAAAATAGGAGGCCTAGCATCTGGGAATATGAAAGATGTGTTTGTGCTAGATAAATTTATTTATTACAACATAATTAGGGTAGAAAGTTGTTTTGATAAGAGTGCCCTTGTATACTCTGGTTTCACTGATATGCTTTCTTGCTTGTTCAACAGGTTGCTTGCTTCCCCTTTGATGATCATAATTGCCCTCCAATTCAACTCGTAGTATCATTTTGTCAAAGTGCATACTCATGGCTGAAGGAAGATATCGAGAATGTAGTTGTTGTTCATTGCAAAGCTGGCATGGCTAGAACAGGGCTCATGATATCAAGTCTTCTTCTTTACCTCAAGGTAATATATTTCCTTGTACTAAATGCAGTCACTATATTGCCGATATTAATTAATTTAAAACTAAGAAAACAAGACCAATATGATGTTAGTTTAGAATTTTGTGGTTTTTCTGAAACTTATCCATCTTCCATACTAATTTAGAGGCCACTGCCTTTGAAATTTGTGCAAGTTCTACCCCACCGCTGAAGAATCCATTGCATATTACAACCAGAAACGCTGTATAGATGGCAAGGGTCTTGTTCTTCCAAGCCAAATTGTAAGTTCTATTTATTTTGTTTTATTTTTATGTAGATTGATTTCCTTGCCTACTAAGGCCAATGAGTTTTAACTTAAAACAATGGGGACATTTATGATTAGGACTGATCTGTATGTACTTATATTTGAGTTTTCCCTAATCATTGTCACAGCGCTATGTAAAATATTTTGAACGAGTTCTCACGTATTTCAATGGTGAAGTTCAACCTGGTAGGAGGTAATGCGATATTTGTCAAAATTATGTTTCTGGTATAGTTCAGTTGAACAATTAAAATTTCTAGTTTGTGACTTTCTTTTAATATCATTACATTTTGTTATTTCTTTTTAGATGTATACTTCGGGGATTCCGTCTTCATAAATGCCCTTACTGGGTTCGACCATCTATTACAGTGTCTGATCATAATGGTATGTGGTATTCTTTTCCTATCCAATCTAGCGTAGAAGTTGGGCTTATTCAGGGATTCCAATAACTGTTATTGTTTTAGTGGGATACTTGCAAGTGTCAATGTAAAGAATTCTTCCAGAAAAAAGATTTCTTTTCAGGGCAGTGATATGTCCTTTGTCTGGTACCGAGGATCAGTCATTACATTTATAGATTATAAAACAAGCTTATGATCTATTTAATTGTACAAGAGCTATATTCAATGCAGCCTTGTGTCAAACTTCCAAATCAATATCTGCTCAATGCTTTGACCAACCTTTGATTCTGTAGCAAATTTTTATGTATATCCTGTTGTGCAATCTTTTGAAAAGATGCACGTTCATTTTTGTTGAGGGATGTTTTGTAATTTCATTATCTCACTTCTTGATTTTTAACATGGAGGTCTGTGTTTTATCTGTGTCAATCTACTTCTATTGTCTGCTTATTGATTCATTGTACAATCTGTTTTTCTTTCTCCTTTTTGAATGATGCATTCATATACAGCTTATGCTTCGTGTAATTGGTTAGGAACTTTACTTCTTTCTTAATTTTCCTTGTTCTGTTGTGTGGCTTAGTAGCTGTGGCTTTGGAACAAAGACAATGTGTACGTTAGAGTGTTTATTGCTATTAGCAGTGTTGAATAATATTGATTTCTGCAACCTATAAACGATATATATGCCATAAGCTTGTTTCAATGTTTTCTGAAAGTAGTTGTATTAATAACATTGATAATGTTAGCTTTTGGGGTTACTCCGAAAGTTTTTACACCATTTTTTAGGGTGCATGAGATTTAGTGTACATCGTGTATGATTAGCCTCTAGATGGTCCATGATGGATTTGCACATTGGAGATGGGTTACTCAATGAATGCTTGACCTCAGTTGGCTGCTTGCATGACATTCTTCCTTAGAATGTTGGAGATCTTTAGACATCTTACTGACATTCTACATGCTGGCCACATGGAGGAGGTTGCTTTTGGAGAACACCCGTGACCCTACATTGGAGGAGCAATGTTTGGCATTGTAGAGGAGGGTGTTAAGCCCTAGGCAACATGGGGTAGCTTGGATGCTCGCATGGAGGGTTTGAGTTGACTTGGGGACACTTTGGTTGCGACAATGTGCATGCAAGGGGAGTGGACCCAGTGGAGCACATGGCATAGGAGCATTGCAGTCCCTGGAGGCTTGTAGGAGGAATGTTGGACACATCTTTTGGAGAACCCTTACATTGGAGCCTTGCTTGTCTACGACATCACCTTGGAGTTTGACATGCGTATCCTTGGAGTGTAGTTCTAACTTCTTCACATGTCTGAGCCTACTTGTAGGTTGCTTGTAAGGGCTTAGACATATATATGTTTGTTGGTCTCCCTTACCTCATATATATAGAGAGAGGAAGGAGAGAGTCCTTTTATATCTTATTATCACTTCATTATCTTGTGTTAGAGATGTGAGAAGAGTGCACATCTCTTTCTCTCTCTTTCTGTCTCTCTTTGTTCTTCATCTTTGTACTTTCTCTCTTGTCTTGGAGGCATTGAGATTTCATGGAGCTTGTGGAGCATCTTGAATACCAGGAGTAGGGTTTTAACTTTTATCCCTTGGAGACATTGGAGGTAGGGTTTTGTGATTAAAGGCTATATTTTACTTGTTGAAGAGTGGAGAGAAGACGTTTTGCCTAGGAAGACTTGGTAGTGTGATGCTTGCTTGTTGGAGCTCCTTGTTGTTGGCTAGGGTTTTCTTGGTTTTTCCTAGCTAGGGTTTGGGAGAGCTAGAGGATTGTACTAGCTTTGGGATGAGGTTACGGTATGTACATGAACTTCATCTTATGAAGTTTTCAGCTGTTCAAGATTGTCTTATTGCAGATTTGATTTTCAGCTACCTTTATCTTCATGGTTTGGTAATTTCCAGCACTAATGTGTCTTGCTGATTTGACATAATTTAAGGCTGAAATTGTTAAGTGATATAACAATAGTCTTGAAAAAGACAGGGCAGATTTACTGCTGTAATTTCTGCTGTCATAAAGTAAATTTCAGATCTGGTTCATTAATGACGATTGCCCTAGAGTGCTGAAACTTGTTGGCACACATTTGGTATCTTTTCTCTTGGACTGCCTTGTTGATTGGGGTTGTTAAGAGGTAAAATATTGTTTACTGTTGTTGCTATTTTTAATCATATTTCATAACAGTCCTAAGGCTAAAAATTCACCGGGTTAAGATTTAGGAAACTTGTTGGAAAGAGGTGAAATTTGTGAGGCTGCATTAGAACTCGAGTCTCACAAATTTCTACATGGTATCAGAGCTTTTGTGGCTAAGATCAATCTCTAGGTGAAAGAGGGAGTTGGTTTTTGAGCTGTGGTGTACCTGGGAGAGGTGCTTGACCTTTCTAAGGTTGTTGGGTGTAAAACCCTAGATCTGTTGGGAGAAGCTCTTGAACCCTAGAGAGGGTTTTGTTTACATCATTTATCACTGATTTGTGCACTTGAGGATTGTTTCAGGATGTGCAAGATGACACTCGGTCTTAAAGAGTGTGATAGGTTGGATGGAGCTTCCAATTTTGTTCCATGGAAGCTTAGATTACAGATACTTATGGAGGATGTTGAACTTTGGGAGAATGTTGAGAAAGTGATTCCACAACCTACTGATCCAACATAGTTGGCCATTCATCAAAAGAAGGAATCCAAGGCTAAAAGAATCATTCTCGATTTAGTGAAGGATCATTTCATCTCTCACATTGCAAAGAAGAAGATAGGTAAAGACATGTTTGGAGCTTTGTTTTAGTTGTTTCAAAACTCTTGTGTTTCTCGATAGTGCTCCTGCAAAACAAGATTTTGTCCATTTGTATGAGCAAGGTAGATAATGTGGTGAGTTATTTGACTGGGATCATTGAGTTGAGAGATCAATTAGCCACCATCAGAACATAGGTGCATGGTCAAGAGTTGGTGTCCGTTGCTTTTAATGGACTTGTTCCTTCTCGAATGCCTTTCGTTCAGGGTGTTTGTGCTCACGAGACCTTGCCAAAGTTCGCAAAGCTTTGGATTGATCTTGTGCAGGAAGAAATCAAATTACAGTCTTGTTCAGGCTAACAAGAGGAAGTGGATGTTGTTGGTCTCATCAAGAGGACAAAGAAGGGTATTAAGAAAGGTTACAAGAAGAAGGAAGACTTAGATATATGAAAGAAGGGCTTGAGTAAGGTGATGTATTTTTGATGTCACGAGATGGGAAATTATGATATCTTGTGCCCATTGAAGAAGGGAAAGGAGGCGAAACAAGTTGCATTTGGGACAATAGCACGTGTAGAGGAGGATCACTCTCAAGTTTGAGATTGTCTTTTCCATGGTTTCTTGTTTATCTTCTAACACTATGTCTAGTGTTGGATGGTATGTGGACAACAGAGCTTCAAGACATATGATGTATGATAGGTCATTATTCAACAAATTTCAGGAATAAGAGGGAGGCACGAGTGTGGAGCTTGGTTATGATGCTACTTATCCTGTGAGAGGGGTTGGCTCCATTTCTTTCTGAATGCTTTTAGATGATGTTCTATTTGTTCTTGGGTTGAAGAATAATCTTCTTTCCATTTCTTGTATGGCAGATGTAAAGTGGAGAGTTGCATTTGAAGGACAAAAGTACACCATCAATGATTGTAGTATAGCTAGTCCAATAACTTTGGCTAGAGGAGTGAGAGAGGGTGGCCTTTATAGGATACTTGCTGATCCTATGGTACTTGTATATTCTAGTGAGAAACTGGATGACCTCGAGGCGGCATGTGTAGAGCATTTATGTTGGGATGCCATGGAGACAGGTTCAAAACCTTTTGTGGAATGAGGGATTGATTCTAGGTTGAAACTGATTCGAATGTTGTAAACTACAATGACAGGGGTGTTGGATTCTCTTAGGTAGATGGAGGTGACCTTTATGCTACTTTTGATTCAGGATTCTCTTAGAAAGAGGGAGGAGATTGTGTTTGGGTTGACACATCAGTTGCTGGAGGTTTTGAGGTGCATTAGAGGGATTCTCATGTTCACAGGTTGTTGATATCCCTGCATGGGTTGTTACCTATACCATTGGCTTGGTATTTCAGGATCATTGAGTTCACTTGTTGACTTCTATCTTTGTGATTTTGATAAACGTGATCCACTGGTCTTGGCCTTGTATAGAGAGGTGATTATCTTTGTAGGATGTCTTGAACAACTCATGATGTGGTGTCTAGATATTTTGTCCTGTGATGCTAACTTGAGGGATGATGGAGTTAGGCATGTAGCTTATGATCTAGGGTTATGTTCCTTCATATTCATAGGTGGTTGGAATTCTTTGGAGGTTTGATATGATATGATAGAATCTTGTGTTGATGGATACAGTGGGACTTTTAAGGCTTATAGGATCTATATTCCATCACAAGAAAAGACAGTGGTAAGTAGGGATATGAAGTTTGATGAAGATGTGAAGTCTTCGAGTTCTTAGGATTCTCCCCTTGTTATCGAGGAGAATGAGGAGGATGCCTTTCCAAAGTCCGATTCAGAGGTTAGAGCCAAGTCAAATTCAAAGGTAGATGAGGTGAGACTTGGGGTAGATATGCCCTAACCCTCTACCCCAACACGTAAGAGATTGAGATGGCTCACCCAAACTTATAGGAGGCTCGAGAGCATGTAGAAGCACCCATATTTTTAGTGAGGGTGAATATAACTCCTAGGAGATATTCTAGCCACATTGCATTGGTTTCTTCTATCTGTGACCCTTCTAGTTGTCCTCAGGAGGAGAGCTGTGATGCCTTGATGGAGGGTGATGTTTGGGTTGATTTCAAGACTGCAATAGGTACACATTTGCTGGTGGTAGGTTTGGTGGAGTTGTAGTGGGAGTTGACTGGTTATGGTGAAGACAACTTACTTGTAAAGAGGGAGTGCTAGCTTTTGGGGTTACTTCGAAAAGTTTACACCATGTTTGGGGGTGCTTCATGAGATTTGGGGTACATGGTGTTTTATCGGCCCTTGCATGGTCCATGATGGATTTGCACATTGGAGATGGCTTGCTTAATGATTACTTGACCTTAGTTGGGTTCTTGCATGAAATTCTTCCTTAGAGCATTGGAGATCGTTAGATAGCTTAGTGACATTCTACATGCTAGCCGCATGGAGGAGGTTGCTTGCTTGGAGAATGCGCTACACTGAAGGAGGATAATTTGGCATTCTGGATGAGGGCCTTGATCCTTAGTCAATATGCGGTATCTTGGATGCTTGCATGGAGGCTTGGAGTTGATTGGGGATGCTTGGGTTGCAACAATTCATGCAAGGGGAGTGGACCCAGTGGAGCGCATGGCTTAGGAGCACTGGAGTCCTTGGAGGCTTGTAGGAGTGTTGGACACATCTTTTGGAGTGCCCTTACATTGGAGCCTTGCTTGTGTATGACATCACCTTGGAGCTTGACATGTGTACCCTTCGAGTGTGCACTTCACATGTGTGATCCTACTTGTGGTTTTTTAGGTTGCTTGTAAGGGTTTAGGTCCCCACATGTATGTTAGCCTCCCTTACCCCTCATATATATAAAGGAGAGAGTCCTTTTGTATCTCATTATCACTTTCTCTCTCGTCTTGGAGGCACTAGAGTTTCTTCAAGCTCGTGGATCATCTTGAATGCTAGGGTTAGAGTTTTATCCCTTGCATACCTTGGAGTTAAGGTTTTGTGATTAAACCCTAGATTGTATTTGTTGAGGAGTGGAGGAGAGAAGATGTCATGCTAGGTTGACTTGCTAGTGTGATGTTTGCTTCTTGAATTGTTTGTTGGAGTTCCTAGATGTTAGATAGGGTTTTCTTGGTTTTCCCTAGCTAGGGTTTTGGAGAGCTAGAGGATTGTACTAGCCTTGGGATAAGGCTATAGGATGTACATGAACTTGATTTACCTATATATATGAAGTTTCCAGCTGCCCAAAATTGTTTTATTGCAGATTTGATTTTCAGCTATCTTTATATTCATGGTTTGGTAATTTTCAGTGCTAGTATGTCTTGCTGATTTGACATAAGTCAAGGCTGAAATTGTTAAGTGATATAACAGTAATCTTGAAGAAGATAGGGCAGTTTAACTGCAGTAATTCCTGCTGCCATAAAGTAAATTATAGATATGGTTTATTCATGATAAGATTGCCCTAGAGGGATGAAACTTGTTGGTACACAGTTGGTATCCTTTCTCTTGGATTGCCTTATTGATTGGGGTTAAGAGGTGAAATATTGTTTTCTGTTGCTGCTGTTTTTTTGTCTTGTTTAATAATGGCCCTAAGGTTGAAAATTCTTAGGGTTAAGATCCTAGAACTCTGTAGGAGAAAAATTTAATTTCTCAAGTGAGTTTATTATTTCTCTCCTTGTAAATGATTTCTTCATGCCTTTGAGATTTTTAATTTCTCTAATAAGACTAGATTCTTTAATGAGCAAGGAGTTTCAACACTCTTATTATCCTCTAGAATCTTTCTATCTAGAATGATGCATCATGGCAAACCATCCTTTATAGTTTAAGATAGATCTCTTAGCCTTCTAGATAATAAATTAAATAGCCAACATTATCTAGCAAAGTGGCCATGTTATCCCCGTTTTCTAGGGATAACTAGGAGATCATGTCTCGAGGCCCACAGGTCCTAGACATGGAGTACTGAGAGTAAGATTGACCTGAGCATGGCCCTGGAGGGCCCATCTTTCTTCTCCTTCATCAAACTTGTCTTGTCAACAACAACAACATCCATCACCTTCGGCTTGGACTTGTATCGGAGAAGACTCTTGCTCCATGAGGTAATTGGTCCAGGTATCATGGTATGTGTCATTTTTGATCATTATAACCTTTAGATATATGCATCAAATTCCTTTTATTTTTGACGACTGCTTGGATCTTACATTAGCCCACTTGACCATGGTTGGGAGGATTGACGGAGTGTCCTAGCAAGCCTGTACCCATAGGTTTTGGTTGGCCACCGGGGGACTTCTGAAGAGCCATCGTCTGCTCCCATCATATCATCACTTTTACATCTTATCTCCCACTCATCTGTCCCATTCCCCTAGTTCGAGCATTATGATTATCTGTTTGTGGGGTTACACCTTATCTCGTGGGAAGAAGGGGCTAAAGGTTGATAAGGTAAAAGCAGTTGGTAAAAGATAAAATCCATAAAAAATGAAACCTAGAGATGCCTCGCCCAAGGATCCCCGAGAAGGCAATAAAAAGCCTCTCAGTGAAAGATAAGAGGGACCCGAAGAAAAATAACAAAACAAGACCTAGCCAAGAGGATAGGGGGTCTCATCACGAGCCAGCCTATTATGTTCATGGGTACCTAGTAGTATGACATTGCCATCATCTGGTTACCACGCCAGGGTAGTGACCTTTGGTTGCATGGCCAAGGGAAAGGAGGTCTCATCACAAGCCACCCTTATCATCTCTGTGAAAGTGCTTGTGGGTAACACTGTCAGCTCTGGTCACCACGCCAAGGCAGTGTCCTCTAGTTAGACCTTGAAATAAATAAGAAAAAAACAGTAAAGGAAAGAAATAATAAAGGCAATAAAGGACTTGGAAAGAATTGCATCCATGACAGGTACAACTCGCCTTCTACAAAGGCACCCATAGGTAATATCATGCATCCCTGTCTTTCACTCTACCCGTATGTCTGCACATCCCTTGACCACATCACCTCGTTTTACATGGCTTGGATGGTACTCTCTGGAAACTTTCCTTTTCTTATGGATGCTGGCCCAATAGGGTATTTTGTCTTTTTCTTCGGCTTTATATTGTGGGTCATTGTAATGTCTTTGAGCTATTGATTGATATATTAGGGGTTTTATGCATGTATTTGATAAAATTAATGATGAAACGTGATTGACATTGCTATGATCCCTGTACTAATGAGCCCATGGAGGGTGAAGTTTTTGATGTGCAAGACCATGCTCAACGAACATGTACTAGTTGGACCGGTACACATGGGGAGATGATTAGCTCGGACCTCCATGGGGCTGAAGAGCCCATCAAATGGTTGCTGGGACCCCATCAGGGGCAGAGACAGGACTGTGATTGATTGAGCTCTTGCACATGAGAAGAAGAAGGACATTCCATCCAGGACACTTTGGCTGAGCCCAATCCAGGGGGTTTGACCCTTCTTAGATGGAGCGTTTCCCTTTGATGACCATGACGTCACCCAGGAGGCCTTGACGTCACCTTGAGCGTGTGGCAGTTTGACAGGACGACTGACACGTGTGGCAGCTTGGAGGAGTCCAGGAAGGGCTAACGCTTGACTTCTGGATGCTAGACTAGCCCCAAAAGGGCCTAACGTCTCCGTCAAAGGGGCTTGACGTCTCACTTTTTGCTCATTTAGGTCTTTTACTTAGCATTTAATGTAAAAACAGTATGATTTTGGTTTGTAGCCTTGTCGGCTATTTTTAATGACCTAATTTTAATTATAGGTCATGATACACTATATATTAAGGATGTTTTTCCCTCATTTGAAATATAACACAACTCACTCTCTTGTAAGGTCTGATTTTTGCACCTTACTTGGGTATTTGGTCTTTTAAAGTGAGGCGCACTTGTTGATGGAAGGATTTTCTTAGCATGTTTGGCATTTCTCTTGAAGGAAGGTTTACAACTAGGGTTTGCATATGCTTTTCATCATGATATGTAAGTGTTTTTCTTGCAAAACTTCTTAATTGAATGGTTGTAGGTTTATATTCTTGCATTTACATATAAATTTGCTGATTTTAAAACTAGGTGACAAGCACACAAGTAGGTCCTTGTTTCATGTCCCCTTAGAGAGAAATATTCAGCCATTGAAGAAGGAAGAAAGAGCCTAGCCTTTGCTACACTCTTCTCACTTCTTCCCATTGTGCTAGCTATGTTTTAAAAGGTTAAAAAGGAGGTGACGTCCTAGGCGTAGGTTATCTACACCTAGGGCCGTCCATCTTCTAGGGTTTGGTGATAGAGCCTTGCCATTGCAACACTCTCCCTCACCCCACTCTCTTGTTTTAGC